>OMNZ01027909.1:16876-28065 GCA_900303255.1 Lesueurigobius sanzi | reverse complement strand
TTCCAAAAATAAATATCATTTGGCAGTTTTTGAGCAGTAAATAGTGAGTTTCATCCAGCAACACTTATTATAGCTAATACATAATCCTAGTAATATTGGTAGTTGTAGCAGTAGTTTAATAAATGACTTAATATTTACAAAAAGTAGTATAAGTATTACACTGACTCCATGTTTCTCGATAGAACTATATGAGAAATTGTAACTTGCAAAACCTAAAGATATTCAAAATCCCCTTGGAAGAAATCTTTGTAACTAACAAAGAAACAAAATAAAACCATGCATTTAACCCTTGCTCTACCCATTATTTAGATTTTGTTATCAAAAATATAGGCAAATTGGACAATTTGTATGCGTAAAACTCCTGAAAACATACGATGACTGAAAACTAGCCATGTATTCTTTCCTCATATTTGTCAGTAATAATCAGCAAAAGTTTCTAGTTGATATCATCATTTTGTTTCCATATTCATCTGCAGTGTCTGCCTCAACTCAATTATCTATAAATGATCATGCCGTTTGCTCTGAGGGAGCTAGATACATCGACCTTTATTATCCCACAGGAGGAAACTTGTTTTCACTGTCCCACCACAGCACACATACTGTACATCACAGGCAACAACTACAACTTTTACTTAGTGATCTTTGGCTGAAATGGTTGATCAGGTAACCGCCACGGGCCTGGGACCTGCAGTATTTTGCATAGCGCCCCCACAAATGAAGAAATGGCTCTGACCTCAGCTAAAATCCAACAACGGGGATCACTGTTGGGTCACGACGTGGTGCCAAGGCTGCGGTGGTGTTTATGAGAAGACGAGTGGGCACAGAATGTCCCACAGCACGTCTTAGTCATCCCCTTTGTCAGCTCGAACCACAAGTCTAATTATGGCCTTGTCCATATGAATAGTGCATTAGGGAGCACATTTCACATGTTTCTGATTCCCCTGCTTACCGCTGTTATTGCAGCGCTACCTTAACCATGGGGGATTCACTTTCTTGCCACACTGGGTCGTATCTGCTTACATCACACCAACAATATGGGAATTGTATTTAATAGGAAAGTGCAGGTGCTGCTTATGACAATTATGGCTGTCATAAAATACCTCAGTGATGTTTTTGATTAAAATACTCTTAGGGGTCATTGTTCACGGACTCAGACCTTGTGTGAGAACTTTTCTACAATTTAACTTGCCTGTTTTCAATCACAGTGGATTTTCCGTTGGCTTACATGAATGTAGCATCATGCTTTTGAAATAATTTGTGTTGAAAAAGTTATCCTTATGCAATTCCTATCAGCCATTCTGTTTGGAGCTAAAAATGTACTAATACAATGTTCTTTTAATTGTATTTAACTGTTGATTACATGCTCACTTGCTATCTGCACTTTATTCTGCAAGAGCTGCCACAACAAACACTTCTCAGATCAATACAGTTCCATCCTTCTCATCTTATTAACGCCTTGAAACATATTCTTTCAGAGCGCCGTACTGGCAGGGGGGGAGAGGAGCGATGTACCCTTCTCATCGAAACCTGGTTCTATTTTTTCACACCAAAGCAGAGAGCAGAAAGAGGCTGACTTGTGAGCCATTACAGATGAAAGTCTTGGGATGTTTTCCACATGTCCCAGGGATTGTCATGAGAATATTAAGATGTTTTCCAGCTTCCATGGTAGATGCCAGATGTCAGAGAATCCCACTGTGAGACATAATTAACACGCATCCTCGTTGCGCAGGTTTCTGGAAGAATTTAAACTCATCCGACGTTACAAAAGTGATTAAAAAAAGAGGGGAAAACGTGATTATGAACAATGCTGTTAATTAGTTGCCTCAATACAAGAGGCTGTTTCTTTCAAGCGGCAGTGTGCGAGCCAGCCATAATTGGTGTTTGTGTTGGCGGGGGCAAGAGCAGGAGGTGGGGTGGAAGCGAGGGGATCTAACTCTGGTCGTGCATAAGATTTCCAGACCTTGGTCAGAGCCTGAGCAGGATATTATATTAGGCAGGGTTTTTTGTTGTAAAAATAGTGCCTTGTAATCTGTAATGCTGGTCTTCTCACTTTCAGGTGCTAACCAGGGGAGATCAGGGGTCTTCAGCGCACTGCTTCCTGGAGGACTTGAATAAGCCCTTCAGCCGTGTGCCCTGCTCCTCTGGGCTAATCACACAGGAACTGGTGGTTGGCCGCCTCAGCTCGCCAATGCTCAGTTAGCTTCACATTGCCCAGAAACCAGATGTGCATGCGCTTACTGTTAAACTGTTGAATTCAGGCCATGGCCTTAGAAAAAACAATACATTCCTGGCTAAAGCCATTTTGTAATTGTCAAGATTAGGAATAAGCTCAATGACATTCTACACAGGTCGTACGACGGATGCGCTCCCATTTCAGCCTTTGGACTGCGTGAAAGAGGGAGAGAAAGCTTGTGTTCAGTGATGCTCTACTGAGTGCTACATAAACTGAAGTTTAGACTCGAAACCAAAGAAAATGTCATGCAGCCACTGCTGACACATATACTACGTGTTACTAGAAGCTCACGGCCAGCTGCAGCTATGTAAACTATCACTATGTAAACCATTAGTTATATTTCTGCTCCTCAAACACACAGAGGAGTACAGTGCAGCAAGTAGCGATCAGACAAGAATTAATCATAATCGAATGACGCAGTTTGAATTGCACCAATCAGCGAGTTGCAAAGACTGCAGTTATTTAGAGCAGTGTTTCCCAACCAGGGCTACGCAAGAGGTTAGCAGAGCGTGCTTGGAATCATTTCAGATAAAAACTAAATTGTATTTTTGATCATTATGTTGAAAAAAAAGTTTTTTTTCTCTTTTTTTTAAGAATCACTGTATAGCGTGAGAACTTGAGAGTATTTAGCGTCTTTGAACTGATAAATTAAAGTTTTAGTCATTCGCTTTCTCACTAATCAGCAAAACCATTGAAGCAGGGGGTACTTGGACATTTTCACTTTATGAACAACAACACGCTCCATATTTTTTATGATTTATATTTGTTACATTTAAATACACAACCATATACAGTACCTGTTGCCAAATCTTCTTTATAATTTTAAACACTATCATTAAAAGCAATTTATTTGTGCGACAGTGCTTGGTCCAAGTTCTTAGAATGGAAGTGCTGCCCTCTACTGTCCTGACTGTGTTATTGACCATTACTGGCCTCTATTCACAGTGAAAGTGCTGCAGCCTCATTAATATTCATGATGAGGCTAATTAATATGCGTGGCATCATCAAAAGTATCGATATTAGCATAAAAAGAAAAACGGTATTGTATCGTGCCGTAAAATATCGTGATATATCGGAAAATCGATATATTGAGACAAATTTTTAGATTCAGTACAAATTGAGTAGAACACATGGATGACTAAATGCTTAGGGCTAATAAGTTTTACTCCAAAAATGACCGTCATAATTCGACCTTGTTCCAAAAGGTTAAAAGTCAGACAAACGGGTCCAACTGTAGTCCCCAGCTGCGCCACTGCACAATGCACTGAAATTGCATGTAAGGGTAAAAATGTTTTCTTGCCAAGCCGGTGTAATCTAAGCGCATACATCGTCATTGTGTGAGCTGCCAGGAGACCCCAGACCTCCTGAGAAAAAAAAGGTACAAAGAGCCAGGAATGTTTTCATCAGGAACAAAAGGTCTGACAGCGCCGGGGGAATTCATTTGTGTCCCGGTTGGTGGTGTGGACTTCGGGCACACCAACATAAAGACATGATAAATTCTTGCATTTTTATTTTTGTTTTTGAGTATTGCTGACTCCCAAAGTGATCAGTGCCAATATTTCATGTGTTTGAACTACAGCAGAATGTGGGTAGGAATGTTTCTTCCAACTCCAACTTCATTAAACTGAATGCATTTTTAATTTGACTCCATTTTTTGATCCATATTTGTATCTTTTATTAATGACTTGTTAGAAGCCGCTGTCTTACACTAGCTTCCTTGAAAGTGGCTAAATAAGTGCATTGAATAATACAAGCCTGTTAACCATTAAGACAGAGTAGTTTAGTTTTTGCTGTTTTATTAGGTTGTAAATACCAGAATATTTGTAAAACTTGAACAGTTCCCACACTATTTTACAGTGCATGTGTGACTGCTTAACGTAAACATTTAGTCTCTTGTAAACTCAAGTGCTTCCATAATTTTCTATCTGATGAAGTTGGGCCTTCAGCTTTGGATTCTGTTCATCACATACTCCAGACCCGAAGGATCATTTTTCAGGGGACTTTAAACGCAGCATTGTCAGAGTTCAAGAGCCAAGCGACAGATGAGTTAGGATCCCCCCGGGGCCCTGCTATCCGCCTCCGTGTCTTTGTCCGACAGACAGTGGATAGGTGAGCCTTTGTACTGACCCCTTCACATCTGCTGACCCGCCCAGCCCCCATAGACTGACAATATGCCTCAGAGAACTGATACTCCATATCTTTATCACCGGGATTTATGTCAATTTACATAAAGTAATCAGGATTTGACAACATGATTATACTTTGAGAAATGGACTCGGTTTGGCAAAGACTTTACCATTCCCTTGAAAACACTGTATTTTATGCAAATGAAAACAAATGTTCTTATTGCGCTGAGAAGCAAATCAATGGGTTTGAGCAAACTTAAGTAAACTTAAGTTTCTTAATGCAGCGCTTCCTACACATTAATTAAGCAGAGGATATGTTCATATTCATTTTAATTTGAATTTCACTTATTGTCCAATTGACAATACATTTATATGTATGTCATTTTAGTCCATATAGCTCTTGAATTATGTTACAAAACTGTCAACATTCTCTTGAACCCAGAGAGATTCTCAACATCATTACTTACAAGACTAATCATTTTAAGTATTTTGGGGGTAAGTACAACTCTTGACACCTCATACAGACTTGTGAAAGTATAAGTAAGTGTATAAGTATCCTTCCCGGATAATCATATTGTTGTCAGCTGAAAGGTGATGGTGTCCAATAAGCCTGCGTGTTAATAACGCATGAACACATCAACAGAAATGGTCTCCCCATCCTTAAAACAACTTCCAAACATTTTAAATACCATCTTGCTTAAACAACAGAAATAAAGCATAATGTAGATTATCACCTGAAGTGCAGTGAGGATGTTGGCCAGTGCTTGCCCATATGTGTCATGGCAGTGAACAGCTAAAGCTGAAGGAGGCACCTCTTTGATCACACTCTGCAGCATCTTGAGCATAGAGCCTGGAGTCCCCACTCCGATGGTATCTCCCAGGGAGATCTCATAGCAGCCCAGCTCATACAGCCGCCTTGCCACCTGAAGAATAAAGGTTTAAATGCTTTTGTTGTGAAAATAGGATACATATTTCAATTGCAAATAATAAGTAATACTGTATGTAAAATATGTAATACATGATTGAGCCTAAGGGACTCACCTCAGCGACCTTTGCAGGCTCAATATATCCCTCATGGGGGCATCCAAGAACACAAGACACATATCTAGAAAGACAAAGCATTCTTACACACTTATACAAAACTAATACATATATTTGTTTTTTTGTGTGTTAAAACAGCTGATTTAGAATATAATTGCCTTTAATTGTAGTTCTAATGGCAGTTTTATAAAACCAAAATGGATGGATAACTTTTTGACAGAATACAGAGGTCATTGGAGGAAACAGTATAGAAAATCTAATTATAGAAAGCACACATTTGCATTGGCTCAAACAAAGTTTTCTTCAATGTAGAGCTGGGCCTGTGGTTCACCAATGGATAGCTATAACCTGGAGAACATCTGGCAGCTTCATGAAATATGTCATTACAGTATTTGTGTTTTACCATTCCTAAAACTGCAGACTAAGAGGATTTTTTTTCACACACCGTATAAATACATATAATATTTGCGGTACAAACCCTCGGACTGGAATATGCTTCTCCAGAGCGCTGTTAATTACTTCCTCAAATCTCACCATGCTTTCATCAATAGAGCAGTTTATATTCTTTTGGCTAAAGGTTTCTGATGCCGAGCCAAACACTGCAACTTCAGAGGCACCGGCAGCTACCTTTTAAAGAGAAGGAATATTTTTTACATACATTTACCATATCCACACACATCAATAAACCCAATATCTATTGCTCACAGCATCCTGAAATCCTTGTAGGTTTGGTGTTAAAACTGGGTAGCGGACGTGAGGTGCCCTCTGGATTCCCCTCAGTACATCACTGTGGTCAGCCATCTAAATAAAGACATGGAAACATATCATTCAAAATAATCCTTTAACATCCATTGTATACATTTCAGCAGATAAATCAACTTGTGTTATTACTATTGTAAAAGGGGAATGACTATAGAAAACATTTTCATCAAACAAAGCTTCCGAAATAGGCATTTTTGTGCTTTCTTTTTTAAGTAGGTGTCCGAGGCGATTGGATCTTGTCCAAGCTGTCATACTAGCACAGACAACAGTCACATTTCAGACACTTTCAGACATTTTTCTAAGCCCAAAGATCAATTATTACCTGCGGTACCCACTTTGAAGAGACAAAGCTTGTAGCCTCAATCGCAGACAGTCCTGTTCCAGAGAGCATGTCTATCAGCTGGATTTTGACCTCTGTCGGAACAATTTCCTGACACAAAACAGAACCAGAGACTTATGGGTTTCATTCTGTTCAACATGGGAGGTACTGTACACACACACATCCCGACACACATACACAGTTTCACAGATTTTTCACAGCTGATCTTGGGAATTCTATT
The DNA here is from genome assembly GCA_900303255.1 of Lesueurigobius sanzi. Classification (NCBI taxonomy): domain Eukaryota; kingdom Metazoa; phylum Chordata; class Actinopteri; order Gobiiformes; family Gobiidae; genus Lesueurigobius; species Lesueurigobius sanzi. Next base: position 21,343 of record OMNZ01027909.1, on the reverse strand, counting down.
GAAATCAGTGTTAAATAATTATTAACTATTCACCTTATTCAAGAATTTGCCACGGGGGCCGCCATCTTGTGTATAATGGTCAATCTGCAGGTCTGACTTGAGCTGATATTGGCTTTGATTATTGGTGAAACAAGTAACATTTACAACAAACTGCTGTTCAAATATATCCATCAGCTTTGGTCCTTTAGAGTTCCTCACAGACAATTAGCCAATTAGAGTGACAACAAAAAGTGATAATATTGCTAAAAATAATTTTAGGTGGCTTTTTTCATGTTGTTCTTCCACTGACACTAAACCTGAGCCACAATAATGTATGTCCTTTACGCTTTGTCACAAGTTTTTTGTTCTTTCCCATTTAATTTTCTTCACTCTCTTACATTGCCAACAATGGAAATCCCAGCTCACAGGAAGTGCTAAGACAAACAGGAAATGCTTAGACAACAAAAGTGGGCGTGGCTGAATAAGGTGAATAGAATTCTAAATTGTGTACATAGAACACTCAAAAGAATGGGCCAAGGACAGTATTTTATAGAACAGTAAAAAATGTATACAATGAAGAAACGAAAGAAGAATATAATTCAACCGATACATCTGACGCCTACTGTGGGTAATGCACAATATGGCTCACAATATGGCTGTATAAAACGCTGCTGGTGAGCCTACCTTTTCATTTTGAAGTCCATCTCTTGGACCAACCTCAACAATTTTAACATAGTCAGGATATACACGTGTGGCAGTGTTCTGTGAAAAAGGAAATACAAAATGAGCGATATATGTTTAGATCAGAAAAGAGCAGAACCGTCAATGCTTGAACAACAAAGCTCAAAAAGTAGCGAATGTGTTGTTGAGGAACTGTCCATTTGAAGAGTTAAGAAAGTAGCAGCATCAGTGTTTTATTTACGAAGAGTTTACCGTCATCACAAGCTACAGTGCGCATACTACAGTAAGTTACATGTTTGTTTTATTAAATTAGAAATAATCAATAGGCTTTTTACATTTGTGCTTCACATTCACATTGTAAGCTGCATGACACCGCCATGCTAATGTTATGCTAGCATAATAAACAGGCATCCATAATGTCACACGTGGTCCGCCAATAGATGCTTTAATTTGGAACTTTGTTTGATAAATCAACGTAACTTTGGTTGTTTTTCACTCATATGTTTTCATGTGAAGGTTAGCTAACCATCTGTGTCCATTTAACGCTATTGAACGTGCAATGCAATGCAGACTGCTCACTTAAGCATCATGTGGCAGCCCATGTGCTCCGTGCAAACAGAAAAACACCCACCTCCTTCTCCTGCAGCCAGCTCCTCAGCCACGGGGAGTCCACCAACAGTTGTTCGGAGCTCAGACAGTGTTTGACTGTGCTGGGTACGTTACCCATCTGATGAGAAGGTGCTTCACTACCTACATAAGGCACACCACTGAACAGTGCGGAGAAATCAATTGGCTAACAGTGTCCGTGTGATGGATGCTCTTGCTACATGAGAAAATGGAATTAGGTGGTTGCAGCTTGTGGGATGAATCAGCAGTTGCTATGGCAGCCACATCCTCAGAGGGAGGGAGTCAGGGCACACGCGCTGATAGGATGAGACTGATGCACAGTGACAAAAAGCCTTAATACCTCGAGCTTTCCAAGTCAAGTGTTAATTGGAGGTGATCAAACCTCTCTACACAACATTTTAACATTATCTTAAAGTTTTGGTGCATGCACATTCTTAAACCTAGGCCTATTGTCAATCAATTCATTCATCTATTTATGTGTGTTTCTCTCACAAATGAGAAAAATTAAAAACCTTGAATTAATAGTTTTATTGAAGGCAAAGATTCTTCAGTCTTCTTCTGTACTCTGTAGGCGAAGTGTCGGATGTTTCGATCTTAGTCCAAAGATCGTCCTCAGCGAATAAGAGCAAACCAGAAGGAGGAGTTAACCTCCAAGGCCCTCCTCTCTTGGTACTAAAGGTTGAAATGAGCCTGGACTACTGGACAGAGCAGGGCCATAGGGAAGTGTCAACAACCTTAGAACTTAGCCCAGGGTGAGACAATGCAGAGGTAACGAGCCCTATTAAGTATGAATAGGCTAAGATGTTTTCCAACCTTTAGTACCAAGAGAGGAGGGACTTGGAGGTTAACTCCTCCCTCTGGTTTGCTCTTAAGAGACCCACGGACATGTTTAAGTCTTTATTCGCTGAGGACGATCTTTGGACTAAGATCGAAACGTCTGACACTTCAACTACAGAGTACAGATGAAGACTGAAGAATCTTTGCCTACGATGGACAACTCCTGTACGACTGAGAACCTACACTAACAGTTTTATCCCAAGAATCCTCTGTCACTGCTACTACTGTTGAAGAGGTTTGTTGGCAGTAGTGACACATCTGCCAATATCCACCGCAAGTGTAATAAAATCCCTTGTTAGGCCAGGGCAAATTTCACCAGTGAAAGAGCCATTCTTCTAAACCCAGATGTTAACAATAGAGGTCTTAATGAAGTCCTAGCATTCAACCGTCCCACCACGCTAAACTGCCCTGTGATGAGAGACCTACCTTTCTCTCAGGGGACACAGGCTACTCATGTGATACGCCTTGAAAAAGCCTTTTTGTGTGTCCCTTCATGGTTGATCAGTTTTAAATTTCAAAATATTTGCAACAGGAGGCACATTGATTTTTGTCCGGTCAATTCTTGTGTTATTTTTATTTGGAAATATCTGGCTAATTTAATGAATGTCCCACTACTAGTGTTTCGTCTTTTCTGCTTTCAGGGAAATTCAGCAGTTTATCTTGACAAGTACCAGATGCAGAGGGTCACTGAAAAGAAGTGGCCTCCGGGGCTTTCCAGCATTGACAAAGCAATATGATGCAGGTGAGTACACACAAGTTTAAAGGCTTACGCATGGAAAGAGGGACATAAAAGGGATCAGAAACAGTCACACCGTCTGAAAAAAGGACAGAAATTTTACATGACATACTTTATTTGGATACTTTGTGTGTGTTTTTGTAAGCGACATAATGCAATAATATACTGTAGTTGTTCTATTATTTTAGTAATTTCCAACAATAGAACAGAGAAAATATTATAAATACCAGAAACGTGGATGCCTGTGTTCCCCCGAGAACAATTTATTTTACACATGAGGAGTTTGTAAACTGAGCAGAACTGCTTTAAATCATTAAATAAATAATCAAAGAGCTAAAAGTCACAGCATATTTCCAGGCTGAAACATTACATTGACAATGGTTATTATTTTTTGTTGTAAGGCAGAAGCAGATGGGAGTAAAGGACTTTAAAGAGTACAGGTTTCAGAAAGATAGTGTCAAGTGACTGAGGCTCATCATGAAATTGGCCTAATATAATAACTGATATGCATTCTACATTTAAACACATAGCATGACTCCTGAACAACAAACAAAAAGGGCACCTTTTTAATAAAAGCTTAAGGCTTTCATTAAAAATAGCAAGGCTCTATTTCCTAAAGGTGGAATTCTCAAGGCCAACTTTCCACAGTTTCCCTCTGAGACGGCATGTGTGTTAAAGATTATCCCCACACAAATCACACCACACAGCGCCCTGTGGACTGAAGTCACAAAAGCCACTGACCTGTGTACAAGGTATCCACACTAAACATTATACCAAACCATCATTCATTTAATTTCTTCTCCATCATTTCAGAAGAACTTGAACTCGCCTTCACAATGTGATTGCTAGCAGGCAGATTTTGCGCATCCAGGTGGAGATGTAAGCAGTTTGATATTTATTGTGCACGTTGTTATATTTTACCTTGGAGGTCTTCATGGCTGGATTAGATTTCCAACCGGATCATAAAGTCAGAGATTTCCTTAAGAGTATCCATGTCCTCAGAGGGACGGACAGGATTTCACAGCAGAATTTATTGCAGCCACAATGCACATGAACTGGGTTAAGTGGTGACTGTTGACATCTCTGCTCGGCTTTTCAACAGCTTATAGAAACTGCACCAGAACCAAAGACCTGGTCAAAGCCATAATGAAACGTAGCAATAGTGTTCCTTTTTTTATTAACTGTATTGTAAATGGATAAAATGATAGCGTGGTAAGTTAAATAACTTAAATTAAGATGGTTTGACCTTAATTTGAGTAATTTTCAGTTGCCAAGTAAAAAAAAAACAGCCAGTGGAATGTAGTATTTTTCCAGTTAAAAATAAGGAAAAATGTCTGATTTTGAGATTTACTATTAAGTGCAATGCTCGATAGTCGTCTCAGGAGGGACGGTCTGCTGTGAAAACTTTTCATGCCATGACACAAATTAAGTTTAGGAACAGGCCTAAAGCTAGGTTTAGGTATATTTTCAGACAAACCTACTCATAGATCTGTCCAAAATTACAGCAGACTGTCCCTCCCTAGCCTATCTGTAACCATATTGCTTACCTACTCAAATCAAGGTCTAATATAATTATTTCAAGTATATTTTTTAGAATATTTTAGATT
>OMNZ01027909.1:0-16856 GCA_900303255.1 Lesueurigobius sanzi | reverse complement strand
TTTAGATTACTTTTCGCCGTGTAAAAAATAGGTATTGTTTTATGAAACACAAACCTTATGATTTACTAATTATGTGTTATTCACTTTTTACACATCTTGTCCAATTGTTTTGCTGTTTCCACTAAGGCAGTGACACACGACTTCATTAGCAGAAGAAAAAGTGTTATCTTCCGCACAAGTTCTGTATGTGTCTGGCTGTGCTGAAAAGTCCAAACTGAGCAGTCCATTGTCTCCTCTCGTCTGTATTGAACAAGATACATTACGGAGCTTACAAAGCATTACGTCCAATCTATAGAGTAAACACAGCAGGTACTACGTGTGATTGTCTTGGCTACTGCAGCCATGATAATTAACTCAATATGTCTGCTGTGGAGCAACAGGTTTCTTTTGCGTGTTTTCAATTTACAGAAATATGGCCTAAGCATGCTTTAATAAAATATAATATCAATGTTTTGTCTGAAGACTGTAATTGGGCTCAGGTAGACAGTGGAATCCCTCTGATGTTGTCTGTTTAGTTGCGTATTAACGACTGCTTTGAAAGTTTAGCGTTGTACAGTAGTAAATCTCTCCCTGATTAATTCAGACGGCTTCAGATTGTCCTGGTTAATATCAATGGCTTTACTCTGTGGTTTTCATTTATAGCCTGTCTTTTTGAGTATAAACTCTTGGCAACTGGCAGACATGAGGAACTTTAACTATCGAGTCATAATGAGAAAAGGAATATACGCACTCCCCATGACGGCTATCTAAGAGGCATTAGCTGTGCATGTACAGAGAAAATACATCTTAAATTGTACATGAAGATTAAATTTATTTGCAGTTCCAGTAATTTTATGTAATGAAATGCGTTCCCGTGCCAGTTTGATGCCAGCATTTGAAATAAAGCTGTATGTCAGGTCTGCGCAAACACATTAACTTTCCAAGATACATATACACTCGCGCAGGTGCCATCGCTTATGCTAATGCAGAATGACAGCTGAGTTCACAGTCTGCTCTAGCTCCCAATCCTGAAATGTTATGAGGGGGGGTAACACGCATAGAGAGAGAGAGAGAGAGAGAGAAAAACAAACAAACAAACAAACCAAATGCTTCACCATTGCCCCCGTCAGGACACGCACAATGGCGGGGTCCGCGCGGCAGCCTTGTCATACCAAACAGCGTGTAAGAGTCTGACCCGTGTGCTCCCCCCTTTTCAACAGGGGACTGATTGAGCCGCGTGGAAGTTGCGGGGCCACCCACAAAACACAAATAAGAAGAACCATATGTGCGGAGATGAATTGGGTAAACTGCATAACATTTTTATTAGATACAATTTCACTTGACTGGTGAATGGACTGCAATGCGACACTCTGAAAATAAACTGTGAGCCGCGGGGAGAAAAAAACAGCGAGTTAACACGGGACGGAGCTGGTGGAACTAGAAAGGACCAAAGCAAAGGGATGGTGAATGTTGGGTTATGCAGTTGTTTTTTGGGTTAATTTAATTAAAGGCACTATACCTGATTTTTTTTCCCCCCGAGCAGAGTAGCAGTGGAATGAAAATTGTAAACGCAAACATTTGTGTAAATAATACTGTGCATCTAAATATAAAGCTTTTTTGTCTATTTCATGAGTTTACAGGCTGCTGTTTTTGCATCTCTGTAACAGTGACTCTAAAAAATGACCCGGCTAGTTATGAAATGTGCTTCTCTCTAAGAATTGGGATTTTAGAAATGTGTGAGGAAAGTTAAGGATCTCAATTTAATTAACTTGCTCCCTCTTTCATTAGTTGTAATATTAAACAGGTATTGTGCCTTTAAACATAATAGAATTAGGGGTTACAAAAGTATATCATGCAATTTAGTTTATTCAAATAGTGATCCATATTCAAAAGCTTATCTTTTCAAATTTATTCTAGTTGAATAGGTGTAGTTTTGTCATTCCCAAGACTAACATCATAATTCCTCATGTGAAAGCTCAACGAACACAAGTGAAGCATAAGTAACTGGAGCATGTGTAGTGTGTATAACAAAGGGCAAATACATTTTCTATATTTTTGAATCTGATTATACATTTATAATAATCCTGCTCTATAAATTCTGTTTGGACAGTATGAAATGAAAATGTAAAATAATTAAATAAAAGTTTGTTTTCAATAAATAAGAAATAATGTTTAGTAGAAAAAGACACAATGTTGAAGGTGGAGCTGATGCTGTGCTGTTTCAGCGGCTAGTGGCACTGGTTTAAGATGGCTCACAGCTTTTTGTCACTCTTTTATGAAGAGTCAGATTAGCATCACGTACGTCAAACAGGTTGCTGTAAGACGCTGAGTCGTGTAGGCTTACTTACTAAATAGGCGTTCATTCATAGCAGCTCCTGTGTTAAGGCATTAAGAAATGTAGTTAAATTGGAAGGAATCCACGATATTCAACAGTCGATGGGATTGTGAATTGCTGTGAGCGATCGTGCCAGGCAACAGGCCACAGGAATTCAAATCATCCCGAATGCCAAGAGTTGGGTTAGCAGGTGGCCATTCCTATTCACCGAATGTCAACACTCCTTTTAGATGGAAGCCACATAACATCTGGCCAGTCCGGCCACTGCTTTTAATTAAGTGAAATACAGTCACTCAATGTTCCTCCGTGTTTGAGAGAAAAGTTACAAAAATGGAAGGGGGGGAGGAGGGAGGTGCAACAGTATGTATCCTGTGTGCAGCAAAGGTCAGCGCACTTGTGTAAATAAATAATAATCCTAAACCTAATCTCTACATTTCCAAGGTCATTGATAATCCCAGAGTAACTAAAGGACTTACGAGAAAAAAGGCCGTTCCTGCATTCTGGGATATCCTGGCTATACACACGGCAGGGAGATGGTATAGTGAAATCGTGAATTCTGTGACAGCTTAATTAAAATATGGCCTCAATGCAAGCTGAAATGTATCATAAATCATCTCACGGACGTCACCTACGCTCCACATTTTAAGAAAGATTGCTCTGAAAATGATGTAGCTCTCACCGCGGAGAGCCTCGTGATAACTGTTATTTCGAGAGTTGCCTTTGGAGTCACAGCCCTGATCTATAGCTGCACGGTAACATTTACATGAACATTACCGCCTCCCAAGAGCATGTCAACGGGTTTCTGCTCATTTCTATCAACAAAGAATACGTTTCCAATCGGCATTATGACACCGCTGAAGGCAAAAAATACATGTTCTGTTTTAAAGGTTGGGACAAGAACGGGAAACAAACACGTTTTCTTTTCAAATTTAATAAAAATAAAACACTCTACATTGTGATATCTTATGTAAACTATAAAAACATTTCAGAGGAGAGATTTTTAGCATGGAAATAATTAAGGGCATCAGTATCAGAAGCATCAGGAAACACAATTTTAGTTTTCATTTTGATTCCAGTGAAAAAAAAAGAAAAGTATGCATGAAACTAAAAGGGGTATATGCCATCGGACAAAACATGTGACAAGAACAACATATATTATTCACTTTGATAGAACAATGATCAGTGCTAATAAATCTTAATAAATTATCAAACAAAACATATACACTGTAACACTGTACATAACCTCACACCCACAGCAGATGTGTTCCCCAGCGAGTCCGACACAAGGGCATAAATAACGTCCAACTGGATGCTAATGGCAACCGCAAGACCTCACCACCATGTTCCTGTACTTTTTAAGGATCACATTGGAGCTGTCATCGAAGTACAGGACTGATATTGCGTTCAGTTTGGTCGGAGCGCAGCACGGCTTTGGCACATTATTGGGAAACATTAAATGGACCTGGGCAGACAGATCAAACCGTGATGTTAAGAAAACACTCATCAAACACTAGCCACTTCAGCCAATTCAGGTTTTACTTACGAGAGTTTGGACAATAGCGTGATTGGTTGCATTCATGTGGGCATTAAGAGGAAACGCACATTCACCGTCACAGTAAAAAGCAGCATAGCCCTCTGGAGCGATGATCCAGTCCTGACCAAAAACACAATTCATTTAAATGGAAGGAATTAGCTTACAGAGCTACTACACGTTTACTAAGTTAATATCTTAAACAGAATTCACCTGCCAACCCAAGTCCCTGAAGCTGACATAAAGCTCATGCTTTTTGCAGGCTTGCTTCTGTTCACTTGTGTTAAAGTCTGAAAAATAACATGAAGTTGATTTAGAAAAACAAGACTTGTTTTGTTCTATTGCAGTATGGCTTTAGGGAAAACATGTCTACAGAAATGGCTCTTTTGCAGTTTATTGATAAAATCACAAAAAATATTGTAATAATTAAAAATACACTATTGGTTTATTTCTAGACTTGTCAAAAGCATTTGACACTGTTAATTATAATATTGTTTTAACAAAATTAGAAAAGTACAGTATTAAAGATCTTGCCTTAAAGTGGGTGCAGAAATATTTGGATGATAGAGAACAATTTGTTTATGTAAACAATCAAAGCTCAAATCGAGGAAAACTCATATGTGGGGTGCCGCAAGGATCCATTTTGGGTCCTCTTTTATTTATAATTTACATCAATGATATAAGAACTGTTTGTAAAAATGTACTGCCCCTGATCTTTGCAGATGATACATGTCTTCTATTGTCTCATTCAAATGTTGACATGCTGATTAGAGAAGCGAATGAAGAATTATTAAATATCACAGAGTGGTTTAAAGTAAATCAACTCTATGTACAAAAAACAAACTATATGATTTTTAGCACAAAAAACAAAAGAGATAATCAAAAGAATGTACAAGTTTTAATTGATGGTATCAAAATTAACCAAGTTAGTCAAACTAAATGTGTAGGTGTCATTGTAGATCAAAAGCTGACTTGGAAGCATCATACTCAACATGTTTGTCGAAAAATAATTAAATCTATTGGTATCTTGAGTAGAGTTCGCTATTTACTAAATACTTCATGTATGATGACACTATATTATAGTCTAATCTATCCTCACATTATGTATTGCAATATGGTTTGGGGTGCTACATGCCAAACATATCTTAATAAGATCTTATTAATATAAAACAAATTCTTAAGAATTTTGCACAATTCAAATAGGTTGTCTTCGTCTGCTCCTCTTTTCAGAAAATGTAACATTTTGACAATATTTAATGTAAATATCTATTGCAATTGTGTCTTTATGTACAAGTACTTTAATATGCCCAATGTTATGCCACAAGCTTTTAACAATTTCTTTATATATTCTTCAGATGTTCATGCCTATTCCGCCAGGCGCAGCACAGATCTGTATATTCCCTTTTGTAGCACTACAGTCAATCAAAAAATACTTAAATATAGAGGCCCTTCACTCTGGAACCATTAAACTCCTGCTCTAAAGACTATATCCACAATTGACTCCTTTAAAATACAGTTAAAAACTTGGTTAATATCTAAAACCATTTAAGTCCATACAGAAATATTGTGATCATTGTCTTGCCTGTTTATGCCTTGCCTGTTTTTAATGTGATTTTGGGGGAGGTGGTCCTATAAGACCACATGGTCTTCTCACTCTCTCCTGCACAGTTGTTTTTGTATTCGATCATAATATGTAAATGCATATTTTTTATACCTATCTATATGTGCAAACAAAATAAAATAAGTTAAAAAAAAAGACACAATTACGATATCTGAAAAGAAACTACTTAAATGCCTACTTAAAGTACCTCCACTCTTTGGTGCTCGCGACGACCCTTGTTGATTGTTGGATTTATTGCGATTGTGGCTCTTTTTCTTCCCACCAGTAGCTCTCACTGAGCGAAACAACACCCCACTGGCCTTAAAGAAAGCAACCAGGAATGGCTGTTTGGATTGGGGCCCATTCCTCCCAATGATTCCTGCAGATTTGGTGTTGATGCTGCGCCCTTTCAGAAGTAAACACCAATTACTTTTTAATACATTAGTCTAAAGTAGTGCATTTACATAGTCTGATCTGATATTTGTGCTATTAGTTGGCATTGTTTGTTAAAGTTTTCAAACTAAAATGATTACAAATATTCAACTTGCCATCTCCAGCCTCCACACAGAGCTGCAGGCCCAGGTTTTGCTGCGGGTTCATGACCCAGTGGTTACTGGTGGCTGTGATGTCAAAGACGAGCCAACCTCCATCTGATGCCTGCACCTTTTTGAAATCCAGCAAGAAAGTGTCCGGGTCTCTGTAGGTAAGAGGGCAACAAGAACACAGATTACACAACACCAACCCAGTCCAGTGTAGATACATGGCAGCAAACATTCAAAATATAATCCTTTGGTTGTTGATGTTTATTCTGCAAAATAAAATAACCCCTCAAATACTTAAGCAGGTGCACTAACGTTAAGACTGTCTCAAAGATAATGCATAGATTCTACTATGACTAAAACTCAGGTCAAACATGTTTGCAAAATGTGCTTTTTGTGAAAACAGGTTTGAAAACACAAGAGTTTTGCCAATAAAAATACATGTGTGGAAGTAACAGTCTTCCTCTTTAAAACACGGCGACCACTGAGTTGGACCAAAACTAGTGGGTCATATCTCCCTTTCAATCACCCGCACACATTTTTTGGCAAATGTGGGCCCGCTTGTAAGTGCACCCTTGTGTGTTGTGCTATGTCATGGTTTGAACTTCCGGGATATTGTTAAGACAGGCAGGTGGTAGGCATAACAGTGACCAGAGCCGCACCCAAGGGAGCCCTCCTCCCCCCTTATAATGACCCTTGAGGTTTCATCTGGAAAGTGGCCAGCACTAGACAAGTGATAGCTGATAAAAGGACCAAGTCTCGTCAACTACCTAATGGACTTCTCCTTATCCGAGAACTATATTTGTAATACTGACATTACTGTGAATGAAGGGAACAAGAGAAGTTATTTTGTAATGCAGCACTGTAGCCCAAGACAAATGTCCTCTCTGGGACAATAAGGTTTACCTTACCTTAAGTTAGAGAACTAACTTCCTGCTGTAAGGACACAGTCATTATACAATATTGCTTCATCATTTGATGATTTGATTTAAATGTATTTAAAATATACACAAAAAAACAGTGTGTTCAGTGCTTACTTATTTTGATATTCTTTGATGACTTGATATATGGAGATCTTCAGAGTGATATTGTCATATCGGGAATGACTGCGATCCTTATAGATACGAAACTCTGCCGCAGTCACCGCCTCCCCATCAGGGATCTGAGTCAGATCAAACCGAAACTCCTTGTAGTGTCGTCTTTGGTGAGAGAAGTCTTTATCTTTCTCCACTGGCAAAAAAATTAAGAAATCCTCTTACTTTTTGTGAAGCTTAACTGTAAAATATGCACTGACCCCCTGAACCACTACAGTAAGTAAAAACACATGTCAGCAGTATCACACAGAAAAGTAATTTATAATATCTTCTTTTACATTCCACATGAAATGTAAACATTTAGAATCCCAACAAAAGCACTTTCCAGTTCATTAAATCAGTCAACTGAGCACAGGTAGCTGTTCCCAGACAGGCCTCCACTGTGTGCCTAACTGCGTTCTGCTCCATGATGAATGGGCTGTCAGTTAAGAAAAACAGGCTGATTTCAATTAAAGACACTTTTGCCCACTCCTCAAGTGAAAGAAAAGAGCAGCCGCAGCCCTTCGACGTCATGGGAGCGTCTGTCCTGACCTCATTTATGACCTTTTGATGACCTCCTGCTGCAGACGTACAATAGGCAGCGAGTGTTGAGTGACCTTTACCATGAGGTACTAAAATATCTAATGTAATAATGAAAGCACTGACAGACAGGATTACATTTCCATTATGTCAGGCTTTGCTTCTGCTGCGGGAGACTGTAGTAGTTTGAAAAGTGAAATAATTGTGCTAGGGATAATGTCCAAAACGAATCCCCATCTGTATGTTGTGCAGAGGCTTTTAGCGCTGATATCAGGCAGTGCATTTGTAGATATTTTATCACTAGCCGCGATTGTAGTTACTTACCACAAAGAGGTCAGAGGTCGCTTTTTTCACTTATGCCATGAGTGCGTTCTATTAAATTAGCATCGGGAAGTAACGTGGAGCAGAATAAGTTCCCACAATATTCAATTTTAAGTTGTAGCTGAAGACTACACAATAAATAACATAAAGTTTGAGAATTTTACCTCTGCCATGCTGCTTATTTTTTAAACTTTAAAAAATAAATGCATCCATAAAAGGAGCATTACCAGACACAAATAACAAACAGAATCATATTCTTTAAGTTTTTAATACACTACGGGATATGTGCAATTTATGTAACTTAACTTTCTTCCTTTTTAATTCCATCATCCTATAAATTATATTTTAAAAATATTCTTATTGACTAGAAGGCTGTACTAAAGTGGAGAGAACTTGCAGTAGCTATATTTATACATACTGTAATAAGACAGAGGCCCATTGAACACTTCACTGACAGTGGCAGGACTGAGCGGGCCTTTCAGGGGTGACAGTGTACATGCCCTGTCTGAGCTAAGTGGAAACAGATGGGCATAAAGGGCACACAGACAGATTAGTCCTCTAATGATGCTTATATATTTACACTTTTGTATAAAGATAAACTGAAATAACTGCACTGTGCTCTGTTCTTACCATTTGTTAAACAGTTTTGTTTAGTTGAGCTAAATGTCTGTGAAGAGCACAGCTCAGTCAATATAACATTCCCTTAACAACAGGAAACAATCTAAGCCAATTTTCTGAAGGTCAGACAGTCATCTGATAATAAAAGAGAAGGTCATGGGTCACGGCTACTGCACAGAACATTACAGATCTGCTTCATGTATAGGCGCCACCATGGTCCTGCTGTTTACTTCATTCTGGATGACACGGTCAAATAAAAAGACTAAACTTTGGATCTGTTAGATAATCGAGCATATCTTGCGTAAACTAAAATACGCCTGTCACAGTATTTCATTTTAATATTCCATTTTGCTATTTTGTCAGAAGTTATTAATATAAACGACACTTACCTAAATTGACAAAACTCATGACCATATCTGCGTCGTTGAGGAAGTTGGTGTCATGTGCCGTGGTGAGCGCGAGGCTGTGGCCCAGTAGAGGAGCCGCGCGGTAGGACTGTGCCACACGAGAGTATCCCGCGCTCTGGGGGCTATAGTATGCTTTCCGAGAGTAGCCCGTAGCCTTGGCACCGATGCCTTTCACTGTGCCATGATGCGCGCTCTCCTCCTCCTCCACGGCCATGGCATTGTACAGGTCAAGCATAAAGAGCGGCGCAGAGGAGGACTGCTTCCCAGGAGAGAAGGGCCTCGGCCGGTGGGGCAGACCCAGGATGGACAGGATTTCTCTCTGGATCTCCCTGCGTTCGTGATTGCGCAACCTCCTGTATATGAAACTGGAGTGCACATGATTGTCACCAAAGCCACAATGAGCGCACGACAAAAAGCTCAGGCTCCAAGCAATTCCAAGTACAGCCCGGTTCAAAGATGTAAGCGTTGTCATCTTGACAAACTGTTGCACTTTGAGCTGTGAAACTTAACTACATTGCCGTCTCTGAACAGCATCAAACTGTTTATATCCCTACCACGGGGTTTCCTCATCCGCCAAAAGGCGCAACAACTTTCTCAGATGTATCCTAAGTGAGGAGGCATTTATCAAGCGCTCCTTGTATGAATAGTTTAAGATAACAATTGGCATTAAAGTTGCGCATCTGCTCGCTGTTGCTCCATGTATCCACTCGGGTTCATCCAAAGTCATTGCAGAGCCAAGTATTTATGGAGCTGTGACCCCGTCCCTCACCTAGCCGAACTCCTCCGAGACGGAAAAGTATCCGCCCACGCGCTCAAGGATACGCGTGCGTTTTAATGGTGAAGACGATGGTCAATGTGCTCCGTGGAGAACCCTGTGTGCGCCTGTCCCTGACAAGCTGCTCAAGTCTGTGAAAACCTCCTGTTTGTGCGTCCACCTCCAGCAGTCGCAATAAAACGTGCAGTATAGTCCCATGATGAATGCTCACAGTGTAAAAGGAGACACTTGAAATCCGAGAAGCCGCGTCTTAACCAGTGAAAGAATAATGACAGGTCTTTTAATCACTTAAACTTATTGAAGTCTGCGAGTCCGTCACAATTAAGTCTCAACAACCACGACCCTGTCCATCAGTTTACAACAGCAGTTTAGGAGCCTGTTAATAGAGCCACACGCGCTCTCAAGGCCCCGTCAGAAGAACAATTGGCCTAATTAGCTTCCTGCTTTATTTGAATACATTTAAGTGTCTTTCAGCCTTTTGCACTAACTTCTCTTTCACTGCCAATACAGGAGCCATCACTTCTGTAACGTACTTGGATGTGCATATAATCAGTAATAGTTTAGTGTATGAACGTCCCCTTGGTCTAGAGTTATCAGAGCGCGACACAACGTCATGAGCAGTTGTCAAACAGCGCCATCTAGTGAACTCGGTCATAGTCAGACAGAAGACGCGGTGCCAACATGGGTTTGTTTTACATTCAGTCATTTTCCAGCTGTGTGCTGCATTGAAGGCCGTTGTGGTAAACTATTTTGTCCCTACATCATACACTTCCTTGTGTTTGATTTTTATAGTAGCATATGTTTTTTGAGAAGTTTAGATAAATAAAAGTGTTCCATGAAAAAGCTTCAGCTGTACCAAAGATTAGAAACTATATCACATATGTATTATTTCAAGTTTGTTTTATACAAAAGTTTTCTTTTTTTGTCACAAAAATAAAATTACCTAAAAGATTTTAAACCTAATACACAGTAACATAGACTCACTTATAAATAACAATAAAATACCTGCTACCATAATTCAATCACAACAATATAACTGTAAACTTATTGTCAGATGTTCATATGAAAACCGTACATTGTCATACTTTCAGTAACATTGTCCAAAACAGTTTCAGATGAGACTATGTGCACAGAAATTGCAATATGTCACTCAGATCCTGCCCCAAAGAGGCCCAGGAATCACAGTTTTCTTAAGACATAATAAAATAAAGGACTGTTATGGCTAAACCTGTGCTTAACAAGAGCAGTATGTTAGCCATAGGCTAGCACCAGTTGTGTCCATAAAGCCATCATTATAATGATTTGTTTATGGGCGCTCAGCATTAACCTGCAAACCATACTATATTGAGCTGATTGTTTGATGTGCAGCCTCTGGAGGAGGTGTAACTCGGTGTTCTTCCTGAGAAGGCTGTTCCTCTTCACCTGGTGTCTGCCATCACTGTGTCAATAGTTGGGCCCTTTGCTGTAAGGATCTCTCCTCATCATGGTGCTGTAGCACATGGACGGGTCACACACACCAGGCTGGCCGGGGATGCCAGGGTTACCACTTTTGCCCTCTGCTCCATTAAGACCTGGAGATCCTGACTTTCCTGGAGTACCTGGTTTGCCATAGCCTGTGGGACCCACTGGGCCTAGAAGTTAAACAGCAGTTAGTCATGTGTGCATGGAGAACTCAGTATAAAATCTGTAATGATTCAAAAGTGTTACCTATAGGCCCAGGTGGACCTGGGTCTCCGTCAGTCGTTCGACCAGGACTGCCCTTTTCCCCTTTAAACCCAGGCTCTCCTGTAAAAAATAAATTCTGTGGTTATGCGGGATGCGCTTTATTGAAAGGGTCATTGCTGCTGTTACCTTTATGACCAATGACCCCTGGGTGTCCCGGCTGACCAGGATGTCCTGGGTGTCCCCTTGCACCACTGAAACCTGGAAGACCTCTCAGTCCCTGAGGTCCTATTGGACCTGCTGGACCAGGGGATCCTGGCTGACTATTGCATGAAGAACAACTTTGCTGGTTGCTTATCGAAAGCCGGGCCAGTTCAGCTATGGACAGAAATACAAAAAGTTGGTGAAAAATGAAAACATTCACAAAGAAGAAAACTGTAAATGTTTACATACTCTGCAGAATGTCTCTGCAAATTTGTCGAATATGCGATTCTGATAATTCATTGACCTGTGAACAGCAATAAAAGATTGTTGTTTTACTTTACAACTATGAATAATAATTTCCAATGGGAGGCCTCTGCACTTACTGCTCGTCCTGCAGGGCCAGGTGGTCCTGCGGGGCCTGTGTCCCCTTGTAGCCCCCGGGCGCCCGGAGCCCCCACCTGACCAGCTTGTCCAGGATGTCCCAACTGACCATCATGACCCCTCTGTCCTGGCTCTCCTGGTGCCCCGCGCTGGGATAAATCAAAATGCATTAAGTAAAGAATGCAGACAACATATTGATTTACTATGAATGTCTGACCTCTCCTTTTCCTCCACTCGGACCAGTCATGCCCTGGGAATTCAAATTGAATCATAATAATCTTACGGTTTCATTTAATCACAGGGACATCTCTATGAAAATTCAATGTGTCATCATGACAAAATACGTATTATTAATACATGTATTAGTCTGATAATAATCTGTTTTTGTAACTTAAGCAGGTAGCATATTTCTGACTTACATGAATGCCTGGCGGTCCAAGCTCTCCTTTCTCACCTCTCGTCCCCTGGTCATTAAGTGCATTTTAGACCATTATTTGCCTTTTAATATTTTTTTTTACATACAACAGTTGGTTGAAAACTTACCGTCTCACCCCTATCACCAGAATTGCCTCTTTGACCCTGTCATAAAAATAAACTTTAAATCTGTCCATATTTTTGCCACATTCGTTACTTAAAGCAGACAAACCTTGCTGCCCTTTATTCCGTGCATGCCCGGATGCCCTGGTTCACCTGGTCTTCCTGGGCCACCTGTACTTCCCTGTGAAGATATCAAATTGACATTTTTAGACCAAAAGTCTTATTTGTATTAAATGTAACATTTGTAATAGTCACAAATAATAAAATAAAAACAAACCATGGGTCCCAGGGCACCCTGTGTCCCTGGGTTTCCATTTTCACCTTTTGTCCCCTGTAAAAAAAAAATATATATTATTTGTCTCAGCTCTTTATTTTTTTTTTTTTTGCAGTACACTACAACTGCCTACAGATGGAGCCAGATCTCAAACCATCTTTTACCTGTTGAAATAATCTCTTGTATTATACATTTAGGAATGTTAAATATACACAGAGAAACAATTTACCTTATGTCCCATTAGTCCTTGTAAACCAGGGAGCCCAGGCAAACCAATCTCACCCTGTGGGAGGACACATACAGATATACTGTAGATGCTAGAGCAGACACTTACTCAAGTACAGCTTTTAACTTACTGGTGGTCCAGCTATTCCTTGAAAACCCCTTGGACCAGAAGAACCAGCTTCTCCCTTAAAACAAATCATTTTACATTAACACACATGTAATGGCTAATATTTCTACAACAACACTTAATAAAGGAAACTAACCTTTTGTCCATTCTGGCCTGCATTCCCTGGCAATCCAGGCATCCCCTACACAACACAAGCTGTTACTCGTATAAGTAGTTTCTCTACTATTTTTATCTCTATGATTCATATACTTATTAACTGTACGATAAAGTAAACTTAACATCAACACAAACACCACTTCCATTTTTAATTCAAAAATTAAAACAACAAAACAAATTGATTCATTATTATTAAATTATTATTGCTATTGTGTTATTTATTGTAATTTAATATAATCACCAAATGCTTGTGGTTCATGGCTTCACTTTGTGGGACTTTGACAAAAAGTAAAGTTTAGTGTAACATGTCTTTACAGAGACATTGTTCGATTCTCTGGACATGTTTTGCTTTTTTCATTTGACTTTTATTTAACGAGGGAAGTCCCAATGAGATAAAGAATCTCTTTCTCAGGAGAGTCTTGGCCCCGCAGGGATCCTATTGTACATGTTTTTAGTGTTAGAGGAAGCTGGAGCACCCAGAGAACACCTATGTAGGCACAGGGATAGCATACAAATGCCACACCAGGTCCAGAATCGAACCGGGGACTGTCTTGCTGTGAGGCACGAGTGCTAACCACTGCAACACCTGTCAGGTAACTGTATATGGTAAATGTAGTGAGTTTGAGTAAGATTAATGTGGTGGATTGTCATGTACACTCTTAAGTGTAAGCAACTGCCTACTTGATGTAGCACTTCTGTACGATAGCTCACAGTTGTGTCATATTATGTTGGCTTTTTTGAAAACTTGGATAAACACGAACTCTCCGGACAGTAATTTTGGCGGGCTGAGCCGCTGAGTGAAGGCCGTAGCCGCTTAAACAATAGCTCTCGCTGCATTTGATTACTGCCTGAACTGGTGCGTTGCATAACAAGGCTATCCTGAGCTGAACTAAAGGAGAAATGTTTTGTGGCTCTCAAGGGTCATTTTAGTTGTGTTTTAGTTCACACTTTGTAGACTCCTCAATACTAAACGTAGACCATACGCCAAATTGTTTTAAGAGGTTGTCAGTTTTATAGCTATATATTTGTCAAACTCTTAAGTTTTTGAAAGTTGCATGGATAGCATGGTTTTATTTCCTGTGAAATACTTAAATAGTAGCACAAGCCGCGGGCTGTTTTAGTGTGAGATGACAGCGGTGACTTACAGGATGTCCCTGTCTTCCATCTGCTCCAGGAATTCCACTGATACCAGCTTCTCCCTGTATGCAGAAATGGCATATCCATTACCAACAGGCAAATCAGAATGATCCTATATACAGTAGCTGTTGAACAAAGATAAATCAATGGGGAAAAAAAGTACCATTTACCAAGTAAACCAACCTTTTCTCCAGACCTTCCTGAAAGTCCATCCTTCCCTTCTCTCCCTGGTGCGCCCTGAGAAATCACAATTAAACATGATTATTTTGTATTGATTTCTAACTATTGTGTGGTTGCTCTGAACCTACGGTTTCCCCTCGGTAACCCGGTTGCCCAGGGGGTCCTATGCTTCCCTTTTCTCCCTGAAAAAATATATACAATAAATAATGATGTATTTTATCCACTACAACCAAAGAGTAGAGAGTGCACTTTTACCATTTGGCCAGTCTTTCCTGGAAACCCAGCAATTCCAGCAGTTCCCATTGAGCCCTTAAAGAAACAATATGTCCTGTATTAAACAGCACTATTTCACGACATTAGTTGACATGCAGACAATGCTTTTGTTGAGAATCAAGCCATATTCAGTATTTTGGGCTTTCATATGAAAACATTAGACTTGTTGCCTGACGTTTTTGACTGGCCCTGACTCATGACTGAGGATAGTTATTGCAGAGACCCTGCATCCTTGCCTGTGCTTCATTCATGTTCTTCTGTCATAATACAGAAAGTGGACGTCATGTGCTTTGTAATTCCATGCCAGGAAAATAAGATTACACCATTGGGTAGTCTTTCAATATGGGAACAATTTTGAAAGGTACATATTTGGAGCATTCGGTTTTCTTATTGTGCATTTGTACTGTATGTGTCATATCTTCATGAATGAGACTAATTCTGTAAATATTAAGTATAGGTGAGTAATATACATCAGATCTAGAAGTCACATTTGTTTTGGGGATGTGAATAATGAAATTCACATATTAATTTGACAGTTATGCCCCATTACAGAAACTGACCTGTGAAAGGGTTCGATCTCTCATTCTTCAGTGTGCAGATAATCAGCTGATTGTTGATAAGGCATGCTCTTTGGGATAAGCGTTTCAGAACGTCTTAAGAGCTCATTTGAGTAGACTTGGCAGGGGCTTCAATACAGTGTGTAGGATTGCACATGTTTTTAACTCTTACGCAGAAAAAAGTCAATGGAAATGTTTACACATCCATTTGTCTTAAGAAAAGAAAGATGGAGGTGGAGACAGCGACTGGGCTAGAGTCAGGAAACATGAACACATTTAAGAAGACCCAGATGACTCCTGTGCTGTCTTTACACAAGTTCGTCCCTTGGAGCATGTTATACTTCCCTGTGGGGGAAGCCTTTATACAGTATCTGCAGCATATGGCTGCACTGATTAATGCCACACTGTTAGTGTGCACATTGATGAATATAGCAGGGTCTGTCATGGGAGTCTTTTAGATCATAACATATAGGTTGGGCTCAGCTGACACTTCAGCACTACAAAGAGCCCAGAGATTCATACTGAGGTGGAGGGCACCATATGGAGGTGAAGGTAGAATTTGCCTTGACATTGCAGACTTGGCTTATGGTTAAAACAGTGTCTCTGTACTTACTGGACCTTTCCACGTTAAACAAAACAAGTGTCAATGTTTAGTGTCTTCTATGTCAAGACAAATGAACTAAAGTGAAATTATTTTCTCACAAGCATACTGGTATACTGTAATTGTTGTCAGATGAAAGAACAGTTAGCCACAACATAAATACAGTGAGCTTGTGGATCTGTTTTCAAAGTAAATAGTATAAGCCTACCTATTACAGTTTTTCCCAGTCGCTTTGGCACATTTCTTAGATCAGAACTGATGTTCCCAAAAGTACATTTCTCAAAATATGTTGTACAAACAGCAAAATACAATATAATCACCACCTACTCAAAATGCTTAGTTAATGAATCAAAAGCAAGTATTTCTCTCAGTGAACATGTCAGAGCCTCAGAATACAGAGGTCTTTGAGCTTTGTATATGAACACAGAATAACTCACTATATTCTCAGTGTATGCACTAAATGAGACTGAAGTTAGAAATATCACTTTACCATCGAAGTTAGACATGACACGGTCGGTCTGTAGAAAATAAGTACATGACATCTCTAGTTTGAATTGCTATTCACACACCATTCATTGTGTTATAATGATTTATACAGTTTTTCCCAGTCGCTTTGGCACATTTCTAAGATCAGAACTGATGTTTCCAAAGTTTAAGCACATTTCTCAAAATATTTTGTACAAACAGCAAAATACAATATAATAATTGCAGAATCACCTCACCTGCTCAAAATGCTTAGTTCATGAATCAAAAGCAAGTATTTCTGTGAGTGAACATGTCAGAGCCTCAGAATACACAGGTCTTTGAGCTTTGTTTATGAACAC
>OMNZ01027900.1:0-14719 GCA_900303255.1 Lesueurigobius sanzi | reverse complement strand
GTCTGCACATTTCTCATCAAGTTTCTTCTTGGAAAGTTTGCTGAATATAAATGTGTCTTGTACGAGATGTAACCTGACAATTAGCACACACATTGTTGTTTGCACATCAGTTAATACAGCGATAGATATACAATATTATACCATATGCAGTCCCATATGCAGATATTATACCATATCATATCCAGTATGATTGTCACAACATTTATAAACCACATAGACGACTTTTCTTTTCCTTACATGCTCAAAAAACGCTGTAGTTCTTTAGTGCTTTTGTGCTTTTCGTATGCTTTTCAATTGACGCGCCAGCACCGGAACCTCACTCCGCCGCAAAGCATTATGGGGATTCAAAGCTGCCCTATACAATATAAAGTTTGCTTTCTTGTTCATAAAATTCCACTATTTGTTCGCTTCTGATTCCAAAACTTCAGAGACACGAGTGCTTATTTCAGTGTCTGTTCTTCAACTGGATCACAAGTTCTCAAAGCAACGCATATTTATTTTATGAAATAGTGAATCTATTGAAAAGTATCTGCTTAGTAATAGTAATTGTGTTATATAAAGTCTAAGATGTGCATGTGTATTTGATTAGTCCATATTTGGTAAAATAATTAGTATTTCTTTGCCAGGGTATCAAGCGCGTAGAGCCATCGCTGTACTCCGACTACACAGACCGGTAAAGTCATACTGTATTTCACGTTTTATTTTTTTACGGCATTGTGTTTTTATTCATTTTCTTTTATTAACTTCTGTACATTTTGCAGATTTTTTGGAGACCAACCCGTTGAGACAGTGGACCTTTGTTCAATGTTGAAAAAGAAGCGTCAGGACGGATACTACCACACGGAGTCGTCTCTACAGCTAGGTTAGTGAAGCTTTCTTTCTGAAATGAGCCTCACCTACAGTGCAGTGTTTAAGCTTGCGCTGCACAGTCCTCGCTCAGCCACTAGAGGGAGCTGTATATCCACCGATGTATGAACGTGACTGCTACATCTATTAATTAGATTGTGAGAGAGAAGCAGCTTTCATTCATAATCTCTATGCAAAGTGTGGTTTAATTTGCTGCTGGCTGTTGCATTGCTCTTGTTTGCTCATGTCTGTAACCCTGTACTCTGTATGTTTGGGAAAGGGAGAAGTAAAACTGGGCCTAATCAAGCGCCAGGGGATACTTGGAGCTCATTAGCATCTAGGACATCACTGCCCACTGAGAAACCTCCTCTCTGCCAATTTGAGCAGTAAATAGCCCTATCCGCAGCCGAGTGGACACGGTGCTGAAAAGCCTTGAGATGCAGTAATTGGGTTTGAAAATGGCTCCCTTGATGGTTAATTTACATCATCTTAAATGCAAAGAGAGCAGCCGCTTTTATTATTGTGTCCTGCAATAAATAGGAATTCATGTTCGCAAATTTCTGTTGTCTTGTGCTCCACAACCTGAGATGTGGGGTGTGTGAAAAAAGCCTTCTGTTCCCCATTATACATTATACATTTGACTACAGTCAAATGTGAAATGAATATTCAACTCCAGCATTAGCCTGCGATGAAACTAATAGGCTTTTTGTTTTCTGACGATGTTAATTGTTTAGGCAAAAGGATATTGTATAACTTTATAGTGGATCTAGATGGCTTGAGTTTGTCTATAGAAACCCTCTACTTAATAATCCTTTGTAGTTCATGAGTCCGTTGTACCCAAAATACATGGAGTCACAATCTAATGTATGTTTCGTGCCATTCCCAAATGTTAAGGGTTTTTCAGAAAAGGATTCCAACTCCATATGCATCTCAATGGATGTAATGAGACAAATGATATGCTGGTATGATGGCTGAATGGGTTCTGCTCTCAACTCATAGCAGGAATGTCTTGGGTTTGATTCCTTGTCCAATATTCCCTCAGTGTCTCCAGTTTCCCCATCCCCCACCAAACATGTATCCAATTTGCTAGATCCCCCGTTTAGTTAGTCCTCTTGACCAAACAAAGCTCATGATCTGGACATTGGTCAACAGAGGACAGGACATGGTTTGTATGTCTTACGCTTTTAAAAACCACAAAAACAACATTTTTAACAGAATACAATGACTACCCAGAGCTTGTAAGTTGTATAAATATTTTGAATCCTTATATATAAACTCTGGGTCATATATAACCTCCTTGCTGTAGAAATATATTAGATCGCGCCCCCATGTCATTAGTCTAATAATTACTGTTTGCTGAAGCAGGCCTTACGTGGAGCCAGGCTGTCGCTGCTGTGTGCTGTGCATCACTGAGCCGTGTTCACAGACAAAGACTGACAGTGGTGTGTGGGAGGCAGACTCATCAGAGGCATGTTTTCCTCTCACTTGTCACCATCGGAAAGCTGGTGTTTTTGACAAGTGTTTTTTCACATTCAAACAGATGAGAGTGATACGCAGAGGTAAACATGATGTGCAGCGTCGTATACCGTAAACAAAGAATCATTCGAGACGCTACAATTGGGTAACAAACATCTGGATAAGAATACAGATATATTCATATACTTGCAGGGTGCAAATTAACTTGCTCCTTTGTCTATTGGATAAGGGCAAAGAGCTAAAAGAACACAACTGTCATTTAACATACCTAACATAACAGACCTAACAAAGTGGGTTTTGAATAGTATCCTGGTAACCTAGTTTGTTTTGAATACAGTGCTCAGCGTTAATGACTTTTAGTAACATTTTAAATAATATCTCAATTATCACAAACACTATTTGGAAAATACTGACAAGACTAAGGTAGTTTAATATAACATCTGTTTAACTTAAGTAAGATTGACTGAAATTACAAAAAGGAGTCCACCCCACATGGCCATTGTATGGCCTCCAGGAGTTTTAATGGACAGCAAATCTTCGAGACGTTGAATGAACAATGAAGTTGCCAATATTTTGCAACATCCATCTTTTTCCATTCTTCAACAATGACCTTTTTTAGCGTCTGGATGCTGTAGGGCGAGAGTGATGCTCAACTTGTCTCGTCAGAATCTTCCATAGATGTTCAGATCAGGAGACATGCATGGTTTTGGCTGTTCTGCAGGGGGTCTCTCGATTGCCCTGGAGGTTCCTTCTCCTCCGTCTGCTGCTTGTGTAGAAGATCAGTGGTTCCCAACCTTTTTTGTCTCACGTACCCCTTGGGCCTTTCATTTATACTCCGAGTACCCCCTGCTTCAATGGTTTTGTTGATTAGTTAGAAAGTGAATGACAAAAACTCCCAATTTATCAGGTAAAAGATGGCTAAATGCAAAATCTCACTCTTTACAGTTTTAATTGTTTGAAAATGTATTTTCTTTGCCCATAATAATGAAAAAGACAATTTGTTTCATCTTATTTTTTATCTGAAATTATGCTAACCTTTCGTGTACCCCCAGGGGTACGGGGAGTACCCCTGTTTTGGAAACACTGTAGTAGATGATCTTTGCAGAAGTATTAAGTGTCACCAAGTAAATACGACACAGGAGATGTCATGTAGGTAGCCGCAATGCTTCACTCTGGCCCGAACGCTCTGCCATTATTACTTTTTTAATGTAACCTTGCATAACCTTCTGCTGAACAAAGTAGTGAAACATCCCTGTAGTCCCCATCTTTGTCAGTTGAGATTTTGTTTCAAATGGTGTGTACGCCTTTACGCTGTGTGCACTGTATTAAATTATAACACTAAATAGTCTTATCCTTTATCCATATGTTTATTCAATAGGTTACCATTGGCAGGGGCCCTAAATTTATTTAAGTAAACAATTACAGTATTCAGTGGATAGGATAATAGGATGATATGATTGAGAAAGTTTTCAGATGTAGTTCTCTAAAACGGACAATGGTCTTTCTGAATAATGAGTTTAATTACTACAGTATGTCTAGTGTTGATAGTGATAAAGTTCTCCATCTGCTTTACTCAAGAATCATGTGTGTTTATAAACTACAGATGAAGACCGAAGAATCTTTTCCTACATGTGTGTTTATGTTGCATAATAATAGGCCATTACTTAAGTTGGGTTAACATTAAAACAAATCATTTTATTTATTGACTTATTTTCTGTTAGTCAGTGATACCTCCTACTGTATAGACAGCCTTGTTAAAATAATCAGTCAGTCTTCAGGCCATATTACGGGAACATATTGTCTTGCTACAGTATGTCCTGTTTGGGCACTGGCGAGTGTTGGCAGCTGGCTCCTCTGACTCTTGCTGGGTTCATCCTCGCGGAGCACAATGGCCACTTTCTGATGTGTCATTGTTTTAATCCAATATAATCCGTTGTACAACAATAATCCGAAACAGCGGCCTACACACCCGTGGTTGTATTTGGACAGCAATGCGATGCACATCATCCAACAGCCCACAGTATTTGGGATACATTTTGTAGATTTATGCCCTGTCCACACGTGTTTAGACGTGTGGCAGGAGTTAAGAGCCAAAAAGCAGGTTAGCAAAAACAAACGCTTTGTATCTTCTCCTTTTTCCACTAACTACTCACCGTTAATGTGCCAGGAATGTAAGCATCGCTCCGTGCTGGCGTCTGGTCCGCTCCCTTTTTGCGTCGCATTTCAGTGCTTTTAGACTGTCATTTCCATGAAGAATATACAGCATTTTAATCCAGTTTTGACCTCTGTGACATTTCCATTTGCGCTGCACAATAGAGATACAATTTTCCAAGTGGTTTGAAAGGCTCTGGCAATGACCTGGTGATATTTATGGACAATTGGCCGGGCGTGTGCACTGAAAGACATTGCTGACATTTTGGTATCTCATACCGGTTGTTGGCAGCAGTTGCTTACCAGCGCATGGCAACAAAAACAAATGTCCAGTAAAGATAATCCAATGGCTCTTTCACCATATCCACATCCAACGGCGCTTTCACCATAGTGTTATTGAAATGGCTTGAAATGGTTCTCTTTGTTGAAAGCCAGTGTAAACCTGGTTTTTCAATTCATAGTGCGTTAATAGGTTTTCATTGCGCCTCACCCAAAGTGCTCAGCGGAGAGTAATTAAAGTGAATAGAGGGCCCACTGGGGGGGCTCCTATGGTTAATTAGCCAGTGCAACTACTAATGGACAAGCTTCTTTACACAATGTGTCCAACAGGACACATTTAAAAAAAAAAAAATACTTTCAATCTAACAAGGCACATCAATGCAATTTTGTGGTGAAATAAAGCTCACAATTACATTTGTTTTACACTTTAAAACCTCATTAGAAATGAATAATATAGTGCTTAACAAATTTATTAGACCACCTGTCATGAAAACAAGAAAACAAATAACTCGGTACTATATTTCAAAAACTAATTGGAATAACAAAATAGTCCTTGTTGACAAATAATAACCTAAAATGTCAATATTTTGTATGGCCACCTTTGGCCCTGAGAACAGCTTTATTCTTGCTGTTTTTATGTAGTTTTGCAAAGTCTCTTTTGTTATTGAGTTCCAAATAGTTTGGAGCTGTTCCCAGAGACTTGCTTTGGATGAGACTTTGGTGTGATCAGATCTGTTCAATGGGGGGTTCAAGTCTGGACTTTGGCTTGGCCAGTCCATCAGATCCAGCTCCAGATTGCACATACTGGTGGATAAACCATTATAGAAACATAAAAAGATATTTTGGTTAACAGAAATACTGTTAAATTATGGCAGCAGTGGCAAACACCTTTATACTGGGTGGGTCTAATACATTTGTTAAGCACATGAGCTTTTATGACTTACAGTGGTCCCTTTTTTGGATAATATTTAGGTTATCTATAGGAAAGGTCAGGCTCAGGGTAAACAAAGTCTGATGCTGATGAAACTTACACAACACTTAAACTACCAAGTACAGATGATGGTTTAAAAACGTTTTGTCTTTGTTATTTATAGAAAGCTACTGAAATATCTATGGCTGCGGTTTTTCACTTGTCACGATGCGTTTCAAATCTATCCTCCAAATGACTGTGGGCATAAACAATGGTCTGTTGTAGGGTCCACCACAGATTAGTGTCACTCGCACACGGAGCTGCTGGTGTATGTGCAGCTCCTGTGTAAGCGAGACCGTGGCTAAGAGGATCTGGACTGTGGAGCGAGGGTCAGTGCGAGATTATAGGCCCAGGGCAGAGGGGGCGAGCGATGGTCAAGACCGGCAGCGTGATTAAGCAGACTGAGGAGAGGGGCTGAATGGACAATGAGATGGATCACAGTGAATGATAAATGAATAGGTCGGGTTCATATTCAGGATTCTAGATTTGTGACGGTGTCAAAATGTCAGACGGAGTGCGCTGCATTTGAAAGAAATGTCCAACTAGAAGATTTGAAAACATTTCCCCCGATGATTTCTTTGTTAGTCATTGTGTTGATCCGGTAATTATAGAGATAATAATAACCATAAACCAGGTTGATATTTTTTAAGGTGTACATTTGTTCTGTCATCAAAAACATTCCTGGAGTAGTACTTAAATAATTCTGTATAATTTAAACCAGGGGTGTCAAACTCATTTTGGGCCATGGGCTGAAAATCACCTATGAGTAGGTTGCGTACCGCATATTGTAAAGAGGAAAATACTATTGACAACAGATTACTTAAATAAATTAATAATAATAATGAGCACTGTATTGATTCACCTCATTTGATTGATATTGAAAATTTGTACTACAGGACTGTGTAATACACTTGTGTTGCAAGCCTGTGCCACCAGGGTTGTAGCCAGCAGTTTAGAAATGGTAAGGTGAAAATGTGTTTATGTGGGGGGTCTGGAGGTACTCCCCCAGGAAATTTTTGAATCACACAGATGTACTTTAATGCAGTCTGGTGTATTTGAGATGAACATCATCTAATTAATCTTTTAATCAGTCTTATTACACAACGACACAAAAACACAATATTAGAACACAGGCTACATTATTATTGCTTTACTCTTAAACAACACTCACAATTTAAAGCCAGTATTACTTTTATTACTTTATTATATTCATATATCTATTGTTTTATTTATTTATTTACTGCCAAATCCTGATTGGAGGCTACCAATCAGCGCCATCGGCCCCTCTGACCATCACTCACTCACACACTACACTCACTCAGGCTTCCTGGCATTTCTCTGACGTAATGACCAGGCCCTGCCCTGCTTAGTGTCAGAAATCTGACAGGATCAGACAGAACAAAGGCGGTATGGACATAAAACAGTGTCAGTGTCCTCTGCTGGACAGGTGTGGAATTTTGCATGTTCAGAAATGTAATGTATACCAGGGTTTCCGCGGGGCATTAACAAGTATTAAAAGTCGTTAAATGAATTGTGTCAAAAATAAGGCCTTAAATGATCCTTTAAAAAGCATTAAATAGAATTCTAATTGGCATTAAATCAAAAGTTCCTGGAAAATGATGACATTGTTCAACTATTACTACAGAAGTTTGTCAAAAATGCAAATATTAGGGATCTACTCTTGAGTTTTGGCAGAAATTATACACTATTTCTGTTGAAAAGTTGTCAGTTCAATATAGAAATTCATAGTGAATATGCACCGATTTTGTGGCATTAAAAATGTAATATTTGTGCATTAAAAAGCATTAAATTTGACTGGCTACTACCTGTTTAAACCCTGTATACTCGGGCAGTAGACACTGACAGTGCATTTTTAAAACATTACATTTGTTCAGTTTGTTATCAAAGACAAAAGCATTTGAAGGGGACCTAATGTGTTTTTGTTTGGCTACTTGTTGTCATGTGGCCAAACATAAAACGTTACACACCTCGGCTGTAACCGGATCTATATGTTAAACTTTCAAATGTCATGATATCACTCAAACTCAGCCAATTGGAACTGCTAGAGACACGAGGATGAGCGGAGGTGACATTACACAGGAGAGAATGGAAGGCTTATATCAAATGAGGCAAGAGGTCAGGCACTCCAGAAGGAGCCAGACGGCGAGCTGCAGAGAAATGAGAGCGAAGAAACTGCATGATTGGATCAAGATGAAAAAGCAAATTGTCCTGAGGTGATCCAAATGTCAGATGCAATGAGAATCAGCCCGCTCTCCATCCGAACACAATGCCGATTATCAAATAAGGAAAATGCCTTTTTATCAGCAGATAGCGTCATAATGAAATGAAAAATACTCCCAATAGCGTAAATGGGTTGTTTGCTCAGTGGAGCTTGCATGTATGGAGGAAATGCATCCATGGGCAAAATGGCTGTATGAGAGAAAACATGAGAGCTATTCATGATTAATTCAGCAAAGTGTCCATAGCTCCCAAGGCCGAGGTTAGAAATTTAAGAAATAGCACAATATGGAATTTGCTGAGACAAATGGTTTTGTATCGATCTCACAGATACAACATTCACTGCAGATAAATTGTGTGTTAGTGGAGTTAGCTTCTGCAAAATGCAACATAAAAACCCAGCTAAATAGCAGCCTTGAGCTTGCTCCTCTTTATAAAGCAGGCAAAATGGAAGCAGCAGCAGCTCTTGGTAAGATTTCGTCACATTTATTTTCCAAATTTTTATGGGCAGCTTATTCTTACTCGGCAATGTGATTGAAGTAATGATTGAATAGCTTGGTTTAAGGTTTAATTTTGTGCATTTTTCGATTAGATATTTAGTAACCAGTGGGGTTTCGGAGCTGCCCTCAAAGTCACAATTATTTTGGACGGTATATCCAGCTATAGGGACCTCATTGGTCCATGTATCACAGTATGAACACCGCCTCCCTCCAGCTAACTTTGTGCTTATTTTAATTATGAGCTTTGAAATCAGCAAGACTTTGAATTTTGAATGAGCTGCCTTGAGATTGTATCATTTGTAACCGTTATCCTTGCCTCTGGTGCTCAGCGCGGCTGTGTCTTATGACTATAAGGCAACGTGAGGCGACCTTCACTGAACAAAGTCAACATTGTTCCTGTTTATCTGGCACTATGCTGCTATTGTTAATATTGGAAGACATTTAAGGGGATGTTAATGTTCTATGTTGTCTGTGAACAAAAGAATGTAGTGTCTGGACTTTGTTAGGTTAAGGTGCACCTTTTTGACCCATCCCTCCAAACCACATGGGCAACATATTTCATTTTTAAAGCAAACCTGTCTCTAGCAGCGGGAGACCACAATGCAGCGCCTGGGAACCCATCTCCAGATCATGAGATGGATTTGATCAGGACTACCCAATTGTAGGATGAGGTCATATTATACTTCTACAAGCCACTCTTAATGTTGTGCAAATGTTCACCTCATGTTAGTCGTAACACTTGACCTATTTCACAGCTTGATAACCTCTCGTGTTATTTATGTTACTATGACTCCCGCAAAAAGCACAATGCGTATGATGTGTTGTCGACGTGTCTCTTGAATAACAGATGTTCAATACAATCTGCTCTCATCGAAGATGGCACTAGAGCCCCGCAATTAACATCGTTCTCACTGATTAATCCGAATATGTGCAGTAGTGCGGCAGCCAGCGACGGCGTGTAAATCAGCGGCAGAGGTCGTGATGCGCCTCATTTCAGTATTCCCACATATCTCCGAAGACTCGTCCGTCTGAATACATAAAAGGATGTTGAAGCCGGGTAGATGACTATTGTTTCACTCAAGGACTCATCAGGACAGGTCTTGAGGGCCTTTGAGAGCGGCCTGACCCAAGAACTCATTAGTTACTTTAAATGGATTCGCCACATACTCCATATGTCCTCATCTCCTAGAGACAAAATGGATATATGGCTTGAAATATCCAAAAGTTGTGTGCTTGTTGGAGGCTTGAGGTGTGTTGTGATCAGATAAGTGGCAGCTCATGACTGCAATTACAGCAGCATGATGTGTCATTGAGTGTAGGACTGGAGGATCCTGGGAAACGCTGCCATGCAAAGCTGGAATGGTCCCTCAAACTGCATCAGTGTAAAATAGTACTAACGTGTCGAGATTGAACCCTGCGGGCTGGAATACCGTGACCAGTTTGCTGTTGCTACTGTATGTGACACATGCTTTTTTGATGTCATGTTATATAGCCTAGACCGCAGCCAAGGCATTAGTCCTGTCTTGCATTAGCAGCTCATCGCCACAGACACTTGGGGATAGTCTTCATGAACACTTGTTTGGTGTATTTTAGCACTACTTCATATTGCTGCAGAATCCAAATGCCCCTTTTCTATTTTTTCTCCACGCTGCATCACTTAATTATGTATTTTTATTTAGTTCATCTCTTTTGTAAAAGCAACACAATAGCACAGTAGGCTACATGTTTCATAAAGCATTTTAGATGAAACATTTACAAGCGCCATGGCTTTGCTCCAATTCAATCAACATTGATTTTGAGTTTGGAGAGACCCGCCTGGAAATGTACACACCATAAGCAGATGATCTTTCTTTGGTGTGTAGTAGATAAACGGCATTTTGTTCTATTTGCCAAAACAAAACGGTAAAAGATTGAGCTGCTGAAAGAATGTTTACTTCCAGCTCACTACAGAATCCGAATAGCTAACTCTAATACTTAGGTCTTATGAAAGCGCACATTTTTAAAGAGCCTGTGTGCGTTGGTCAAGGAAAATAAAGGCCACTTTACTGTCTTATGCAATAGTTTAAGAATCCCCATGTGACCCTCTGTGGACAGTCCATTCTTCACCCCTCATTACGCCCTGACCTATTTCTTCACAGCGAATCCACAATACTTTCCATATTCATTCCACTAGACCTGATTTGGCAACTACTGTAACTATTAATCATCTCGTAAGTCGCCCAGATAGACGGTGCCGCGCGACTATACGGGACGCTCCTGGCTATTCAACGAGCATTTCTCAAGCCGCAGTGACAAGAGGGAGGCGTGGCCCGGGGCCGCTGTCCACTCCACTCATATGTATACACAGGGCATTGCTGTCTATTCCCAGTGCTCTTCCCATTCTGAAATCCTGTACCTCACACAGTCGCGGCCAATCAAACGCGCTATCTTCTCCACTCCCCCGCGATGGCCACTTCACACACAACAAACCAAATAAATTTCTCTCTTTTTCTTTTTTTTTTAATGTATTGTCTTCATCTTCCTCCACACTCGCACACTCCTCTTCCCGACGTCGGTGCAAAGTAGAGTGAGAGAGCGAGAGCTAGGAGCCACACGTCCTTTTTTTTTCCTTTTTTTTTTTTCAAATCGTCTGCCGCTCTGCTCCGTGCATTCACTCCCTCAAGCTGCACACGGGCAAAGAGCAAACGGGGGAAATCTCTCCCTCCCTCTCTCTCGCTCTCTCTCCCCCCCCTCTCTCTCTATCCCTCTACTGCTTATTCTTTCTATCCCTGCCTTCCTCAAGCGGATTAAAAGACTGGAAAGTGACAGCAGGCAGGAGACACCGGGACTGCGTGTGAAATCGGGGGATAGCAGAAGAGGGGAGGCAAGGTGGCGCCATGGGTCAACTGTGCTGCTTCCCTTTTTCCCAAACGGAGGAGAAAATCAGTAAGTGTGGGTGTGCGGGCGGGTGGGGAGTCGGCAGATAATCCGGGAAAGGGACCGTTGCCGCGGCTGTCATTGTGGGGAGAGACGCAGCCGGCGCATCGGCTTTTGTGCGCGCGGCGGCGATGAGGAATGAGGGTTCGCGTCGGCTCGTCCTTGTGCATCACTTTGTCTCTGCCAGGAGTTGCCCTTCGCGCGGACACATCTGTTCGCTGGTCTCGGCCGAAATGACTTGAAAGGTTTTCATTTACGGACAGTTTTCCATCATTGGTTTGGTCCCATATCTGTCCTCCTCCCGTGTTGCTTGACCTGGCCTTGTTTATCTTGGGTTTAGATGTGTTTGCAGTAGAACAAGTTCCCGATGTTGCTTTAGCCTTATTGACTAGTTCAAGCTCTACTGTGTCATGTGGATTTGACATTAGTTACTTCAGCTCTTCGAATGCAAAGACCAGCTGTAGTTTATTGCTTCTGTGTGGTTGTACTTTTAAATTGTACATTAGAGATTGCAGTATGAAGTTCAAAACATACCACACATTTAATTGTACTCCCTTTTTGCAAATATCCATTGAACATTTATGACTGGAAGGAAACAAAGTCTGGCGACACGACACATCCATGAACACCACTTTACTTTAGCCCTTTGGTCATTGTGAATGTACTTAGCTCTGGTTCAGTCTTGGAATAATAATTGGTCAGACTTGGAGCATTCATCCAAAGAACCAAAAAGGACAATGGCTCGAGTGCAGCTCTGACTGTTACATATGGTCGTTGTGTTCTTGGGCAAGACATTTCACTTGCAGTGTCTGTGTCCTCTCTGTATGAATGAGAGTGTGTTTGTGAATGTGCACGAGGGACGTTGTGAACTGGTCAATGGCGACGATGGCGTTTCAGGCTTTTGTGTTTTTGTCTTCACGCCTGCATATCAAATGTACAAATAATTACATGACTCATGCCAAGCTTTGATAGATATCAGAAAAAGCCACAACAGACTCCAGGTGAAAGTTAATTTTCAGATTTTAGGCCAGTTTGTGCTTTTAACATGTAACCTTTAATCTTATGTAACCTGGAAACAAATAAATGACCTAATCTTCACAATAAGGCAGTATCTACTACTACTACTATTTCTACTACTACTGCCGACTGTCAGTAGTTACTAAAGACACCAAAACACCTACTCAACAGCAGAGTAAATAAAGGGTTTTTGATCATAGCATTGGCCCAGTTGGTAGAATTGGTCTTTTTACATGCAAAACAGTATTACGTTTGGCCTCTTGCCTGCTAATTCTGGAGTTTTATGGGAAATTGTTAATTCAAAGGACATTTTCTAAAATTGCTTTTTTCTCACATTATTGCAACATATTCCCACTTGAGTAGCACCTACAGACTCCAAACCGTCTCATATTTAACTATATTTTTTAAGGTTTGCTCTGATGGATCTTTATATGTAATTTCTAACCTAATCTATTGTTGATTGTTTTGAACCCCCTAAAGACAAGGCATTTTTTTCCACTAATAACTAGCTTATTCTAAAACTAAACAAGATCATCCCAAATTCCCTCTGAAAAATATCTTTGTAAATAAAAAGGCAACTAATTAAACCCATAAATGTAGACCTTGCTTCATCCATTACTTAGATTATGAAAACATCTAAAATCAAACGTAGGGAAAGATCCTTCAGTCTTCATCCGTACTCTGTAGTTGAAGTGTAGGACGTTTTGCTCTTTATCCAAAGAACTACGATTTCTACCATTTGAATCTAACATCAATTGCTAGAAAAGTTTAAATGCATTTTTTTCCTCATATCCATGTCAGTATGTACAGCAAAGTTTCAAATTGCTGTCTCATAATCACCTGCAGTATCCCATTAAAACAGTTCAAGCCTGCTGTAAAAGTCCAGTATTGCCTTCCTTGACCGTGTGTCACAGATTACTATGCAAGGTCTGCATCTCTCCAGCTCGTGTCGATGGCCTGACCCAAAGCCTGGGGGCAGGTGCAGGCCATGGGCGTAAAGGGCGCACATGTGGTACAGTGGAAGTCAGCTGCGGTCACGTGAACTCCAGTGGGTAATAACTGCTGCTAATTACTGCTTCAAGTCTCCGCTGTTCGGTGGCAGATGTGGCTTGACTTCGTTTGGATGTGGGTAGTTAGGCTGCCGGATGCTTCGTTACGTGTGGACTGACCCAAGAGACGCGTAAAATATATTCGCCAGCCAGTCTTTGTGGCAATTAAAATTAAATAGCAATGTATTTGGTTTATCACGCAAAAAGTCTTTTCTGGTGTTATACTGCAAAAGGTAATCTAAAAACAGTGCTGGGGAGAATACTTTAGAATTATGTTTAGTTACAGAATACTAAATACTTGAAATGTATTTTGTAATATGTTCTGTCATATCAGAGTACTGTATTATACTTTCATATACTACATATAAAATATTATTATTATACAGTGCTCAAGTTTACGTATGCATTTCACAGAATATGAATGATTAAACAAAAACCTTAATTTCACTCATGGTTAGTGGTTAGTTGTATGAAGCCATTTATTGTTTGTTTACGCTTTTCAACTAGAAACCAGCCAAATGTCCCTGATCCAAAGTTTACATATTGTGCAAATGGCTACCACTAACTGTGAGTGGAAAAGATTTATTTTATTATTATTATTATTATTATTATTTTGTTTTCAAATTTCAGATTTGCAGTAAATTTACAATAAGACTTGAAAAAGGGGACGGAGGAAACTTTACGCTTATTTCATTCCAAACCCCCCTCTCACACTTTACAGAGCGACCAAATTAAACATAAATAAAAATACATTCAACACAAAAACAAGACAATGACAGGCCCAAACCTACTCTGACCATCACCCCTCTGCCCCATGTAAATACTGTACATTGTAAACACACTAACAGTACTCAACATCAGTTGATCCAATAGACTACTCACTTTTATAGTTCACAATTCCCATCCCTTTGTATTTACAATAGAGTCTTTTAAACATTTACATATGAAATGCACTATAACAATGATCATAAAATAAAACACATGCATGTAATGTCATCAACGATTTCTTTCTAAACTGCACATATTTTCTGCAAGTATATTTACTATTGTTGCCTATAGGTGTATCACCCATGTCCAGGCCCATACACACACTGTGTGCCTGTGCCTGTCCATGAGTGTATTTAATGTAGTTATGTAGGTGTATCACCCATGCCCAGGCCCATACACACACTGTGTGCCTGTGCCTGTCCATGAGTGTATTTAATGTAGTTTTGTAGGTGTATCACCCATGTCCAGGCCCATACACACACGTGTGCATGTGCCTGTCCATGAGTGTA
>OMNZ01027892.1:0-13077 GCA_900303255.1 Lesueurigobius sanzi | reverse complement strand
CATATTTTGTGGTCCAAAGAAAAAGAAAAGAGAAAAATGATCTGATGAAGGCATAAGACCGAAACGTAATGAATAAATACGATTTTGGACATCTAAACTGAGTGTGCAATGCTTCTCTGTTCTCTGGAAGTTAGACCATGTTTAGACTATGTTTAGACCGGGTTTAGGTTATGTTTAGACCAGATTTAGGTCATGTTTAGACCAGGTTTAGACCTTGGTTAGTCCTAGTTTATTCCTGGTTAAGACCCACTTTTAGTCCTGGTTTAGACCTGATTTTGTGGTTTACTCATTTAGACCTGGTTTGATTCAAAGGATTTAAAAAATCCTGCACATTAAACTCTTAATAAATAGTTTTACTTTTTACTCATAAAGTACATTTTACTGTGTATATTTTTATACTTTTACTTTTACATCTTTGGTCCTGTATCTGCACTTCTACGTAAGCAGGAATACTGAGTACTTCTTCCACCGCTGCACAGACTCCATCCAGGAGCTGAACGACCGATGGACAATCTCTCATTATGCCAGGTCTGAGCTGGGCCCGGGCCTGACTTGGGCATTGTTTTACGTACAGTGACGGGGGCAGCAGCATGTGTCCGGGCAGCACCAGCAGCTGACGTAGCAGCAGCACGAGTGAGGGCAGCACTGGCACCAACAGATCCCCACGAGGAGCAGGAAGAGCACGGAGCCCAGGGCCACGGCGCCTACAAACACCCACTCTGTCGACACACAGGGAAAATAAATATGATTAACTGCACAACATCAAGTCCCACGTTCGCCACAGATGTTTGTCCAGACTACGGTGACACTTTCAGGCTTCATTTCATTTGCTTTTCATATTACAATACATTAGTTCCAGTAAAATCTAACATATGGGTTGCATTTATGTTCTAATCTGCTCTGATGATGCCATAATTTCAGTTGGAGGGAAAAGTGTCAATACAAGGAAATCTCAACAACAACAAAAACACAAATGCTGATCATGATCATTATTCGGAAGAGTTTAGATCTACAAGCCTGTTTTTGAATATTCTCACCACACTTGAACAAATTTATGAGAAAACAATGAGTTCATACAGTATGTGCTGAAAGAGGAGACATCGAACTTGATGCCAGTTTTTGTTCCATGAGTAAAAAGACCAGTAATTACAGTATGTTAGCCATTAACCAAGTCAAAAAATCTGCATAGTTACCACCATTTCTACCTCCCCATAGCCTCAATTTTGAAATATAGCTTCTTTACGAGTCTTCCTTTGTTCATGGTATGCAATTATCTTGGAAAGCCAGCTTTCACCTCAACTTGGACTTTCAAAGATGGATAAGATTTGCTCTCTGGATTATTTAAACTGTCGTTGACTTCATGTGTTTTTGGTGGATTTAACATGGACACCGTTTCTTCAGTCTTTACCGTTGAGTGTGCTCTGTTTGAATTAAAAATGACTGTGAATTAAAAATGGACATACTGGGCGTGGCTTCCCCCATAGAGCTCAGGTGGCGCTAACGGAAGCTCAGTCGTGCTGGCAGTTTGGCTGGAACCAGGTCCATTATTTAGGATAGGGCAAAAAATAAAATAGTGAAATGAAAAAGGTCAATGTAAGCCATGTTAATACAAACACACAGAGATAAGAATGACAAGCCTGAGTCCAATAATGACTTAAAGAGGAGTGAAAAGATTTCAATGGTAATTCCATTAGAGCAAGGAATGTCCAGTGCCAGCATACACTTCCTTAGTTAGGGCTTCAAGAAAATGTAGGCTACAGTTAGTCCATTATTATTTTACAGCCTATAGTTTGAACACATACAGGGCTTAACAAATGTATTAGACCACCTGTCATGAAAACAAAAAACATAAATAACTTAGTAACTTCTTCTAGAAACGTCTTCCAAATTAACAATTTAAATATTTTTCAATAAAAAAATAACCAATTGGAATAACAAAATATTCCTTGTTGACAAATGATAACTGATAACTTTTGTTTTATGTTGTTTTGCAAAGTTTTGCAAAGTCTCTTTTGTTATTGAGTTTCAAATAGTTTGTAGCTGTTCCCAGAGACTTGCTTTGGATGAGACTCCAGATTACTTTTTCCTTAACCAAAATGGAAACATAAAAGATAATTTGGTAAACAGAAATACAGTTAAATTAGTGCGCCTGTATGTGTTCAAACCAGAGCACACTCACCAGTAAAGGCTGAAGAAACAGTGTGTTACATTCACCAAAAACACATGAAGTCAGCAACATGAAGTCAGTGACAGTTCAAACAATCCAGAGAGCAAATCTTATCCATCTTTGCATGTCCAAGTTGAGGTGAAAGCTCACTTTCCGAGATAATTACATAACATGAACAAAGGAAGAATCCTAAAGAGCCTATTATTTCACAATTGAGGCGGTGGAGAGATACTCTTTCAGCACGATACAATAAGTACTGTGAAGATTTAAAGTAATGTGTCCAAAGCTTATAAACCAAATGCCGTCTGACATGTATTAAAGTAAATATTGAAAAGTGCTTTATCACAACAAACTCTAGGTTTAACAAAGTGCTGTGGAACTGTTCCTGAAACAATCCAGAGTTCAAGATGAAAAAAAAAATGCTTCCAAACACTTTACAGACCATAAACAGAGATCTAGGCTACTACCAATAGTTGTAGAGCAGCTGACACTGTACAGCTGTTAAAATACAGTATTGAAAGTATCAAGACTTTGATAAAGTATCAATACTTGGTATTGCGGCAAAGGCGTATTGAGATATTGCAGAACGATATACTGCATTGTTCCAGCCCTAATTTCAGATACAGCACAACCACACAGTGTGACTTCCACCAGTGACTGTAAAAAACACAATTACAAAGATCATTTCTGGGAATTCACAAAAAGAGTCACACATAATTATATTTAGGTCTTTCAGCGGTTTTCTGGTTTCATGAGTAACACCATTGTATCTCTAATGCATGTTATCACCTTCATTGAAAATGACCACTTACTGCAAACAATACAAGATAGTGGTATGTGCTAATGCTACAGTCAGTGATACCAGGGATAAACCAGATGTGTGGGACTCTTTCAGGACACAGCGAGAAGCGGAAAGAGTCGTCCAAAGAGGAAATGTTTAACAAAGTAAAAACTCAGCACAATCTTTTTACCACTCACACACAAAGTTCTACAGGAAACTGGTCCTCGCTCCAGGAAGGAAAGGACAGTTTATGCAGCTCAGTAAGATACCCGGGACTTGGCCGCCACAACAAATAAGACTCAAACCCGGCTTTCTTTAAAACTATGCTTTTGATTTGGCTTTTGGCTTACATCTCTCCCTGAAGACATTTTATTGGCTTCTACACATGAATTTAAAAACACCAATCACATTATATTTTAAAGACTTTTTAAATGTGTTCCCTGAAATAATGGCTTTTTAGAGATAATGTAAAGGTACTAAATAGCGAGTGGAAAGTAGCATATAGCTTTTTGTGGGCATGTTGCACTGAATCAACCATTTAAAATTGCATGTATTGAAACAATTGAGTAATTGAGTCTACTGGTGATCCTTTTTTTGTACTACTTCCTTTTTGTTTTGCCCTTGAGCAAACACTCACTTTCTTTTCTCTCACAAGTTTTTGATCCATGAACACCAAAGAGCCACTTACTAACAGAACAAAACCTCTCTCTTTAGGCATAATTTAGTTAAATCTAGGTTTACTTTGGACCCTTTTTAGGCCTGGTTTAGTCCTGATTTATTCTTGAGGCCTGGTGGTACGTGGAAGGTCTGGCTTGGTGAAAAGTTTCTGACATAAATACTGCCTTTACTTTGCCCGATTCCATTAGACCTCAGAAGCTAAGCAGGGCCTGATCAGTACTTGGATGGGAGCCTGCCGGGGAAATGCCAGGAAGCCTGAGTGAATGTAGTGCGTGTGAGTGATTGTTGGTGGTGGTCGGAGGGGCTGACGGTGCAGATTGGCAGCCTCGCTTCCGTCAGTCTACCGGCAGCTGTGGCTACAATAGTAGCTCACCACCACCACCAAGTATGGAGTGAGTGAATATTGAGTGGCCAGAAAACCACTATATAAAACCAATGCATTATTATTTTTATTACTAAATAATTCCAGTGATTAACTATTTGCAATTTCGATTCCATTGCACTTAACCTTGTCATCTTAGTATCTCAGCAACAATATTTTTTATCATTTAGGGAGGCATCAACAAAATCCTGTAATCCCTCTGGGTGTGAATGAGTGGTTAGTCATTCCTTTGATTCCAAACAATCTTTAAATAACTTTACATTTTTGAGGTTAAAAATATATTACAACAAAGTCAAGTGACTCAAACCAGCATCCCTCATTTTTGACGGGTGTTCATGACTGGGGGCAGTGACCAAAGACTTATGGCTGTGTGCTAATCACAGCCATAAATAACTATAATGACCAAGATTGCTGTTTACCAGAGAGGCTCATCTGCGGGATTCAGTGAGCGACAGACAGCTCATTATGAGGCTAGAGATTGTGAAAGCTTCCAGTTAAATAACATTTGGTGCAATGTTAAGATGATGATGAAGTGTGTGAACAATCTGGGAGTGCTTTGAGGAAGGAGTACTAAAGAAAAATCACAGTTTTAAAGGCAGTAAGTTGTACGGGACAGACAGGTTCCATAATCATCTTGAGTTAAAGGCCCTATTACAAAATTTTTGATCACTTTGTTTGTTTTCATTGTTTATAAAGTTTAAATTGTTAGTCATGTCAGTCATTCCTAATGTTTATAGCACATTTATAATATCCCAATTCTAAACACAACTTTCAGGGTCACTGTCACAACAACAACAATCTGCCTGCTAGTTCATGAGCAAAAAATAAATAAAGCTTCATAAAATGCTCAGTGCCTTTTCTCAAATGTCTATTTTTACGATTTACTGAAGGAGGACAAAACTAATTTCATTCCAGTGTCAGGAAAAATATCAGGTCCAGGACTTTAGAAGCCCCAAGAAGCAAAAAGATTGACCGATCCAGCCCTGTTGTATTTTACACATTACATGGCTAAATGACCAAAATAACCACACCCCTCACCTGTCCCACCGCACCCCTCTCTACTGACACCTACTGATGAAAAAAGTCATACAGAATTTCTTACTGGGGTTGTAAATATCTGCGTAAAAAGGGACATTCATACATTTGAAGAAAAGTGTATTCTGGTAACGGCGTCCGCTGCAGAGAAATTAGACTGAAAGAAACAAATTTCAGCAGTCAATGAAAACTTGTGTTATAGTTCCACCCAAAAGAGACATAATTTTGTTTTTGTTAAAACTACTATATTACTATTATTATTCAGCAGTGGACCAGTGTTAGTATGAGCAAGCAGTGTTAGTATGAGGAAGCAGCCAGGTAAGGACGCACTGCAGCCCTACAGCCCCCTACCTGGCATAATCTTCAAATCAAAGCCTGGCAGAAGATCTTCAGGAACAGCTGAGAGACCTGGAAACAGACAGAGCACAGCAGGTGAAGAGGAGAGAAAGGAGAAATGAAGAGGTTAATAATACAGCGTAGTGCAGAGGACAGATCGACAGCAGCATGCAAAGAGGCCACACGCTTGTTCCAGATCATCCTCATTAAAGGGAGAAACACTGCAGGCAGAACTGGGGCAAATACATTGCCTAATTAAGTGTTTAAATTGTTGCACTAATTCAATGTTTGTCCATAGAATTATATGGGAAATTGTACATTCAAAGGCCATTTTCTCAAAATGCATTTTCTCACATTGTTGCAACCAAATTCCTACTTCTCGAGAGCAGTCTTTCGCCCTGCCCCCTTTACACACTACATCCGCATCCATGCAGACTTCGCCGAAGTAAAGACGTTTGAACATGGAATTATTAAAAATCTACAATTGGTGATGTTTGGCGATGGAGCTCCTGTGCCTGTGCCAAAAAGTGTCTTTTCAAATGTAAGTATTGAAATATTTGATCTTCTATTATGTGAAAACAGCGAGGGGCCTGTGACGGGAGGATCGGAGAACCGTAGTCCAATGAAAACTTGTGGGGGCGTGGACAAAAAAAGACCCAACACTGTCCCAAATCCTGCGTTTTTTGCACATTTTGCACCTAAGCACTCAAACCCTTTCATGCACTTCTACCAAGTGCACTTCATAGAGGACCGTAGGCTGCAGTGTGGGGATTGGGACAGGGCCTTCGTAGCTCCTACAGACTCCAAACTTTCTAGCGCTCGGCTTGTGAGTTTCTTTTATTCAGACACTAGGATTAGAAATGTTGTTTCAACCAGTAGACACAATGAACATCCCTAATCCAAACTTTCTAATCTTGTGTAAAACAATATTTTGAAGGCTGTTTCAGAGCTAAAGCTAAACAAGATATTCAGAATCCCCTTAGTGAAACTCTTTGCATCTAATATATCACAAAATAAAACCCAAATATAAGCCATGCTCTATCCATTATTTAGATTATATCGCTGAAAATAAAAGCAATCTGTACATAAAATGTCTTTTGTTTGATATGAAAAAAAATGTTCTCCTTTTTTCCTTGTGTCAAAAATATACAGTAAAAGTTTCAAAAAGTATCACTCAATGTAACTTTTCCCCTATTCCCCTGCAGTGCCTCACATTAAAACCAGGTTGAATTAAAAAAAATAACATTAGGCCAAAGTCAATGAAACTGGAACATGAAACATTTCTAGATAATATAAGAGGTGTGAGCAGCGGTAAAACAGGTGTATGCAGCCAATCCCTCAATCACCAGCTGCTCGTAGTGAGAACATGCCCAGTCAGCAAACTATAAGCCACAGAGAAATGCTTCGTCTGCCCAGTACTCTCTCAAATTATTACTCACTTTGCAGAGGGTAAAACGGCTGGTGTGTGTTAAATAAAAGATTGTGTTTTGGCTTTAGTTGATCATCATTCAGCAGATGGTACGCACATACATCATTTTGATTTTAAACAGAAACACTGGAAAAAATGACTGTATCAAACCCACATTCTTCAAACATTCTTCTTTAATGCTGTCAACAGTAGAGGCTTGTCAACAATAGCAACAAAACCATGAAAAATACAATTTTGTTTTTGTCATAATTCCTCTCAAACCTGCCTCTCCAGTCAAAGGTACCTGAACTGAACTTATCTAGGCCAGATACGAAACAATGTGCCCTAAAGTGGTTCAAGAATGTGCCTGAGCTTCTGACCACAGCAGCCGTGAATCAGTGTGAACCGTTACAACACGAGCAGCCGCTGATAAGTTACTGCTGTGGCACCGCTCAGTGAGGAGGAGGGAAAATCTCACATACCTTTGCCTTGTCACGTCTTTCAGCCAAAAAACAATATATGGCTTAGCTAGAAGACAACAAATAAATGATGATGATTCTGTATTTGAAGTTGGAGCCCATAATTCTACACTTTCTTGACACATCCCAATTCTTCACAGCGCTCAGTGTGCAGGGTCAACTTTCAGTGTTATGGGTCACTTTTCAGGGTCACTGTCACAGAAATGCAAACAAAAACTAGCCAGAGAGTTTATTAAATTGATACAAATAATTTACAGGCAAAAATTCTTCATCTGTACTCTGTAGTTGGAGTGTAGGACATTTCACCGTTTATCCAAAAAGCTTTGTCAGCGAATGAGCAGAATTTCATACGCTTGTGGGTTTTTAAGCCAAAACCAATAGGAGGAGTAAACCTAAGTCCCACCTCTCTTGGTTCTAAAAGTCTGAAAACATCTTGGCCTATTCACGCCTTCCTATTGATTCTGGGCTTTGTTCAATCAACAGGAAGAAGTTCTTAGAGAAATCTGTACAATGAATAACTAGAAGAAGCTCTTGCCCTAAATTTACACAAACCTCAATGTAGCCAAACCTATCGAGCTATCCTCACAGAACAATTATAGTATATTGCAGATATGTATATTCCAGAGTAGGGCTGTCACTAACGATTATTTAGGTAATCGATTAATCGGCCGATTATTTTTACGATTAATCGATTAATCGGTTGCCGCAAAAAGGTGCATGGAAAGTGTCATTGCACATGAAGCTAAAGTGACACCGTTTGAGGACGTCTTGATGGAGTAAAGTTAAAGGTAATGTTTGTAGGATGCTCTTTGTACAAGTTCCACATCTCATTCCTCAATTGAAAGCTAAGAACCTCTAAAATTCACTCTGGGATTGTAAAAGTGAGAGCGAGAGAGTCCTCTTTCTGCTCGGGTTAGATTATGATCCAAGATTTGGAACAATCAGAGCAAAAATATTTGCAAAAAAAACTTCTAGAACCAATGCCTTCAGAGTCAACATAGTTTTATCACAAAAAATACAACATTTTGATGTAATTCTTACTCTGTCTGAGTCTGTATATCCCAGAAACGATTAATCGATTACTAAAATAGTTGACAACTATTTCAATAATCGATTAGTTGACGATTAATCGATTAGCTGTTTCAGCCCTATTCCAGAGTACCATTCGGATTTATCTCTTTATTCTATTCTCACATTTATTATTTTCTTGTTATTTTAATTTTAAGATTACTATTCAAGCTACTGTGACAACGCAATTTCCCTTGTGGAACAATAAAGTCGGTCTAAGTCTAAATCTACGTCTAATGACGGGCCCGGGCGTCTCCATAGCGACAGGTCGACGATACACAAATTGAAAACCATGTTGCTACCAAAGTCATATCATG
This sequence comes from Lesueurigobius sanzi, assembly GCA_900303255.1. Taxonomy (NCBI): domain Eukaryota; kingdom Metazoa; phylum Chordata; class Actinopteri; order Gobiiformes; family Gobiidae; genus Lesueurigobius; species Lesueurigobius sanzi. The sequence goes on along the minus strand of OMNZ01027892.1, from coordinate 4,426 downwards.
CATGAGAACACAAAGGAGATCTTGCCGGCGACGGAGATCCTGCACTGTCAGCCGTGATGGAAGAAAACAGCAGCACATACACAGAGGAAAAGATCAGGTTTCCATGGTTACCTGGGGCACAGCGGGCTCGGAGAAATACCACGGTCCACTGTAGTAAATCTGACCATTGTTGGGCATGCCTTGTTGGACATGTGATTTAATAGGTACACTGAGCTGAGGGAACTTAAGAAACGGAGGGAAAGAAGAGCTATTTACAGTAAATCACGGCGAACAGCGGTGAACTTTGACCCATCGCAGCCAGAACTCTTGCTAAAGGTTGGTCCAAATGGGTACGCGATTTAAATTAGGGCTATGCTAAAACACAAAAGGGCTGCTTAGTGTTCAAGACGTACAGAAATGTTTGGACTATGGAGTGCACCTGAACATAAGCCGCATGCCATTTGGTGTTTCAACCAGTTCATTCATAGCATCCTCTGTAAAACGCCATCTGAAATCTGAAATACCTAAAGTATATTTACACAGGAAGACTTTGGACATAATTGTTGATTACGTGTGCTTTTTCTGCAAGAGCGCTCCTAGAAGGCGATGAAACTCATGAAAAGCCCCCTACATATCCAGGAAATGCATCGAAGGGGAGCAGGGGGAGGGAGGGGCTTGTGAAGAGTCTGCTTGTAGAACCCAGAAATACAGGGGAAGGAGAACTATTTTTAGCCGTTTTACATGAATACACCATTTGTGCTTGAGATTATTATGGAATCAGATTTGAGACAAAACTATTCAAATTACGTTTAAAGGAACTGTATTTTTTGCGATTTCAGAAGATATTATTTTAATTCCAACATAAAAATAAACAATACAAATTTGAAAAACTATTAAATGCTAAACATTAAGAATAAAAATTGTTATTCAATAAAACAATTTTTTTCACTTTTTCAACAAAAATTATATAATTCATTAAATGTTTTAAAAATGTTCATAGTAACATTTAAAAAAAAAAAAAAAATGTTTTTTCCTACTTTTTGCCTTGTTAGTTTTTTGTTTTTGCAAGTTTTACTTTTGGTGAAAAGCTGATAGCGAGGCGGGCCTTAGAAGAGTGCCTTCTCATTGGTTGAAGGACTCTATTTAGCCTTTAAACCTGCTAAGCTTTGGGCCAAGCTTTGGTGAACAATGATCTAGCTACATAAAACAAATTAGTTCTTATTCCACAAAGTCATTTTGGAGCAGATACTGACCACAAAGTTCACAAAAACACAATAGGAAACATAGCAGGCCTTTTTTACCTGCCTTGAAGTCTGCCTTGGTGTGTCTCAGTCACTCAAAAATACTTTTTCTGGGTGACCGAGTCCTTCAGCCAATGAGAAGGCACTATTATAAGGCCCGCCTCCCAATCAGATTTTCACCAAAAGCAAGAGTCAAGAGCAAAACTTTGAGAGTCAAATGCAAAAAAAAAAGAGGCAAAAGAGGGAAAAAACAACAACAAAAAATGGTACTATCAACATTAAAATGAAAAATTTGAATGAAAAACATTTTATGAATGTTATATTTTTTACTGAAGTGAATAACAATATTTTATTGAATAACAATTTTTATTCTTCATGTTTACCATTTACAGTTTTTTCTATTTTTCATTCATCTTAAAAAATATATTGTAATTTTTTTTGAGTTCCTTTTTGAATAGTTTTGTCTCTGATTCCATAGATTATCCCAATATAACTGCAAAAACCCGCTTTAGGCTGGACTACTGTATTTAAGGGCAAACTGTTCCAGAGTCTAGAAGCCAAAGCCCTGTCTCCACTAGCTGCCATCCGTGACATCAAAATGTCTAAAACTCAGTGTTCTGCATATTATATATCTCGTGGCTGGCACTCAGAAATACACATCCATACGTGCATGCTGTGCTTCCCACTCTATAAGTCAACACCAACCAGCAGTTTACAAACAGCAGCCACCACAACTTACTTCAGTATTGCACATTTCACTAAAGAATGAGATATGGGAACTAGCTCACAGTAAAATACCAAGGACCTGATATTATGCCGTGTTACACCTGATTCATCATGACAAACAACAATCTCAACTACACCTGCTTTTTGCACCACTTTTGCACAAACTATCCATTTAGCACGTGAGCAAATGCTTTGTAAATCAGATATCGATTGCTAAAACATCTAAACGTAAAGAGGAGAGGTGCTGGGAACTTACCAAGGACCAGCAGCTCGACTGAGGCTTCATTTCGTCCCTCCAAATCGTCCGCAATAGTCACTTTACAGATGTACACGCCGCTGTCGCCCCATTGGACCTCCCCGATGCGCAGGTCAGCCTCTGGAAACAAACAGTCCCATTTTTAAGTGTAGAGCTTTAGGATATGAATGTAAAAATGTCTTGTGTACATCTTGGGGTTTATGCTATAACATCCGCAAAACACGACAACATATTCTTAAAGGATTACTACAAAACTATTATTTTTGCTTTTGTTTGAAGATGTTAAGATTAATACTGAAATAGTTAACAGCTGCATGTCCTTTTTCGTCTGCAACCATCCCATGTATTCCCAATGAAGAAACTCACAAACCCCCAGCCAAGTCTCTGTGCTCGATTATTATGCAGTTTATGCTTGTTCCAAATATAAAGAAAGGGATCCCACTGACATTCCAGAATACGTAAGAGCGATTATATTTGGATAACTTGGCTCCAGAAACGGTGATTACAAGCGTCAAGCAGCGACTCCATTGTGGGGGTGAGACTCAGGACACATGCAGCTCAGGAAATGGGCCGTACAGAATAATTCACTTCCTTTTCCGACTTTCCATGGAAGTAAGAGGAAAGACGCTGTGTCCAGACCACTATAACCAGCTGCAGCTAAAACATCCAGTCAATGTTTTTGGATATTCATCATTTAATGCACACCGGCTAAATACAATTTAAATCATGTGGTGATTATTTTTGTCACTTATTATACTTATTAGTAGTATTATGTAAATCGAGTGTCACTGAGACCTGGTGCCGAATATTGTACATATTATGCTTGCTAGACCTTGGTTTATATCAGTGGTTCTCAACTAGTGGATTAGGACACACAAGTGGGTCGCTGAAGTGAGCTTTTTAAAAATATTTATCTGCTAGAAACACAGAAATGTTCCAGAGTCTGTTAGAATTCATTATTTTGATCATAATTGTATTTGTGTTATTTAGGTAATCGATTAATCAGACTAGTATTTTTACAATTAATCAATTCATCGGTTGCCGGCAAAAGGTGCATGGAAAGTGTCATTTTTTTAAACGTTTTGCCGCATGAAGCTAAAGTGATGCCGTTTGAGGAGGTAAACTTAAAGGTAATGTCTGTAGGATGCTCTGTGTACAAGTTTCACATATTCCTCATCTACAATCTAAGAACCTCTAAATGTCAGTCTGGGATTGTCAAAGTGAGAGAGCGAGAGAGTCATCTTACTCTGATTAGATATTTGGAACAATCAGAGCAAACATATTTGCAAAAAAAACATATTTTTTTCACAAAAAATAAAAAAAATTGATGTAATTCTCACTGTGTCTGAGTCTGTGTATCCCAGAAAAGATCAATCGATTACTAGTTGACAACTATTTCAATAATCAATTAGTGATGATTAATTGATCAGTTGTTTCAGCCCTAAAGCTCATTTAATGATTATCCAACTACGATTTGTAGGAAAAGACAGTATTTTGCATTATTTATACACTAAATTCAAGTGTCACTTGGGTCGCGGCTTAGCGTTGTTGTGGCCACAATTATTAGCCCCTCTTAAATTATGGCACATTTTCCCAAATTTCATCCAAATGTTTTCAGCATTGATGAAAATTGATCTAGTCAAACATTCACCAGAGCTATTTAGCTTTTGCTTTTGGTACATTTTGGAATATAAAATACATGTTTAGGCTGTCTTTATATGAAATATAGGTAAAAATGAGTTGGTCAAAAATATGTGAATGTCAATTTGCTTCCTAGCAACACCTGCAGTCATTTAGCTTGGACTGTTTGGGCACATGGATGTTGCTTATGTTGAAAGGGAGAGGCCTTCAACCCTCGGAACACAGTCCCCACAGTTAAACATGGTGGTGGGAGCATCATGCTGTGGGGCTGTTTTGCAGGCTCAGGCACAGGGAGCCTTGTTCGGGTCCATGGCACCATGAAAAAAGAGGACTATGTTAGAATTTTGAGGGAGAACATGCAGAAATCTTCTTGTAGTTTAAGCTTAAGTCGTTGCTGGGTCTTCCAACAAGATAATGATCCAAAGCACACATCCAAATTAGTCCAACAGTTCCTCAAGGATACCAAAACCAAGACCTCAATCCTATAGAGAATCTGTGGCGGGTGCTGAAAGTGAATGTCCATGCTCGGAAACCATGCAATTTGGACCAGCTAGAACAATTTTCAATGGAGGAATGGGCCAAA
>OMNZ01027873.1:0-12626 GCA_900303255.1 Lesueurigobius sanzi | reverse complement strand
GCCCTCCGCTTACATTTGTTGATGTCTTGCTTCGGTTTGATGAATGGGATGAAACGTTTCATATAGTCCATATGAGCTTATGTTGAATCGCTCCGGCACAAACCATGTCTGCAGTGTTTTTTTGTCACAATTTTTCCATGGTTTGATGGATATTTAGCTTGTAGACTGTAGCGCGTGTGCCTGTACTGTGTGGAGTCGCGCAGTGGTTGTACGAAACTGATTACGTATGCACACACGTGCAGTCATTTGGGCTATTTATAGTACAATGGGGAAACCGGACACAGCGCTATTGCGAGCACAATGCAACGACATTTCGTTCTGTGTACCAGTGGTTTCGCTAGGGATAATCTTAGTCATTTTGAAGGACGGGGTTGTAAAAAATCTGTTGAGCTATTTTTATCCTTCATTAATTAATCTCTCATTATATACCTAGTATTATGAGTATGTAAGAAAACACAGATCATGGGATAAATGGATGCAAATCTATAAATGATTTGTGAGCAGAATCATGAATTTGGAAACTACATTGTGTTAAAACTTGTGTAAAACTCTCAAAAGATGACGATGGCTTGATTTTCAATCCTTCAAAATGAAGGACAGCCTTTTCTGTCAGAACTCAAGCTACAGTGCTTTACACTTACACTGTGCATCAGTGGTACATATGGAGTTTAAAGTACTACATATAATATTTATCCAGGTGCTAAATTGCAAGTACTATTTAAAATTAGCGCTTGCTCATATACTGTGTTGCACTTAATGGATTATCAGAAACAGTTTCTATTATTAGTAGCACAAATCTGGTATGTAAATGAGTTTGTGCTGTGGACTTTTGCAAGAGATGCAAATCTAAACAGAAGCTGCTTTTTGCACCACTTTAGCACTCGCTATCCATTTGGCAACTGTGCAATCGCTCAGTAAATCAGGCCCTTCGTGTTTCAACATTTTAAATCCAAATCATGCTTAGTTTTCAAACCGTACACTGCACATAAAGAGTCCTACTGCCTCTTCTGCATTTAAAATGTATAAAAGTTGAGTTGTAGAGGTGCACATTTGAAATTCTGCTTACTGACAGTGTGATCATTGTTTAGTCCCAGGTTTGACAACCTCCTAATGCAATGCCCAGAAGAAACCGTGCAGGCATTGTGGTCACAGCAGATAAGACACAACTTGAGAGGGAAGCAGCAGACCTCTGTACAGGTGTGCAGTGTGAGTGTGTGTGTGTGTGTGTGTGTGTGTGTGGCTGTCGGCTGTGTGTCACCGGTGCCCTGGTCCCTAATGATGGCGGTGTGCAGCGAGCTAACTACCCTCACAGTGGAGCCAACCCTCAGGCTAGTGCCACATCCCTCCATCAAGGCCAGCCTTCATCCCAGCTTTACACTATAGGCCCAAAGACACACTTGCACATACACACTCGCACATGGCCAATGACAAATAATTCATAATATGGCCCTGCCTGAAAGTTTGCCACACTAGCTCATTACGCAGCCCATTGTAAGCGCCTGACATTCTCTGAGCATAATAACGCTCCTTGGCCGGGCGCGTGTTTGAAGTGACATCTCACTAGAGGGAAAAAGCGAAATAAATAAAGAAACCAAAAACACCCAGTTGTGCTTTGTGTTGTTTTTCACCTTGGCAACTCTCAAGGTGATGCAACTTTAGCTGCCAGATATCAATAATGGATCCCTGTTGTTTCTTGATGTGGTACAAGGTCCAGCAATGACATATCAAATGGAGACTGAGAAGTGGTTGTTCGTGTCATTCACAGAAGAAGAAAAACACTTTTCTGTTTAAATAAATTACAGCTAACAAGAAGATGATATGAGAAGGATGGCAATGAAACTCAAACACATCATCTGTATAAAAAAGACCATTTGTTAGTGAGGATTCAAGAGCGGCTACTGCTGTTGCTGCTGCGTACACTATTTTTTAATCATGTCCTAGTGATGAATGCCTGGTTAAGTCTTTGTGTGATACGTGCTGCTCTTGTGCCATTGACATGAATGAATGAAACTACATAAAACTATTTTTTTTAAACCTGTGTTTATATCATTGTTGACAAAAGGGATACAATGTAAGAAGGACGGCATTGAAAACTAAGGCAGTCTGAACAGACTGAAAGTGTGAATGATCAAGGTTGAGCAGGGCTCTATAGAAGGACATTATGTGTAATATGGCATTTAGCAGTATTATTATAGAGGATGTTACCTTGCCTGTGAAGTAACTAACTTGAGTGGATAGAATGTACAAATGAATTAAAGGTCAGATAAGTACAGTATTGTTGTATTAGAATATTATACTGTATTTATCAGCATATACAGAAGATAACGTTTGTGTAGGTTCTCAGTCGTACAGGAGTTGTCCATCGTAGGCAAAAATTCTTCAGATGAAGACTGAAGAATTTTTGCATACAGAAGATAAGTTTGCAATACAATATGATGCATTCATGTAAAATAATTAGATCCTAAAGAGCCCTAATATTGAGCTGGAGCACAGGACAAAATTCTGTGGTAGATGCTGAATTCTCCCTCTTTTGCCCAAAGTTGTGGTGCTTAAAGGGGCATTATGCAACTTTTTAAGTGAAAAATAAATTTGTGATATTTGTGCATATTTGACTTTTTAGTGACCCAGTGGCTGTGTGGGTGCAGCGTGGAGCCTTTACTTTCCATAACAGTGGCCTCTATGACGCTCCAGGATCGAATGTTTTCAGGGTTTCTGGTCCGTTTCTATGAAACCCCTAAATACAATAGATCCTGGAGCATTATTGAAGCTGCTGTGATGGAAAGTAAAGGTGCCACGCTGCACCCACACAGCCACTGGGTCACTAAAAGGTCAAATATGCACAAATATCAGGATTTTATTTTTCACTTAAAAAGTTGCATAGTGCCCCTTTAACTAAACTTTTTTTTTGTTTTTTTTCAGATGATCACAATCCAAACTCTCTGGATGTGGTTTACATATGGCAGAATTGACAATAAAACTGACTGGAGTAACTAAAGTGGTGACATGGTCGTCTCGTCAGGACATAATGAGACATCAGATTAACATGACATTATACAATAAACATGAATTCGTTCATATTTCATGATGAATTCATGCCTAATTCATCATGACTTCATGCATGACTTCATCATGAATTAACGTGAATTCATTAGTGCTCCTGATTAGATACTCGTGAATTAACAAAGTTCATTGAGGAAATGAACTCATTAATGATTATGAGCGATAAGCCATGATCATTATAAATGTGTGCAGAAGATACAGATGGAAGGGGCCACTATAAAGTTATAGCAAAATCAACCAAAATCATGAGTTTATCATGAGTTTATCATGAGTTTATCATGAGTTTATCATGAGTTTTTCATGAGTTTATCATGAGTTTATCATGAGTTTATCATGAGTTTATCATGAGTTTATCATGAGTTTATCATGAGTTTATGAGTGTGCACCTGAAACTAAAGTGTTGCTGTTCTGATAAAAGAAAGAAGCAATGAAATCATTATTGGTCTGAAATACTGATTTCATTCATTCATTTCAGTGAGTAATGCCTCTATATTTACACATCATTGTCTTTATCTAAAGCATCACAATAATTTCTTTTATCACTAATTCTGGTTTTGCTATTTTGTCGACAGCTAAGTATTACAAGTGTGACTTTAGTTTCAGGGGCACATTCATGAAGAAGTGGCTCCTTTATCCGTCTGCATCTTCTGCGCAAAAAATATCATGATCTTTATTGACTACTGATGATCATTAATGAGTTCATTGCCTTAACAAACTATGTTCATTCATGAGTATTTAATCATTAATATGAATTAATCATTTTGGATGAAGTCATGATTAATTTATACATTAATATACATTAATTTGTGTACCCGTATTATAACGCGTTACCAAATTATCCAGAGACACATCTACACTAAAACACAAATCAGACTTTTATGCTCATCATTCAAGCACTTTTTACTTTTACTTGAGTAATTATGTGGCTACACTAGTACACACCTCCGAGTTTATCTCCCACTTAGAGCGCCATTGATTTAGCCTCTTCGCCTCACAGTCCAGCGCATCACTTCTGACACCAAACTACTTCACATAATCTGCCGAACTGTTCGGCGGCTAAAGCGGATTGGTCCCTGGTACATGACGAGGGTACAGACAAGGGTTACACATACAAGTAAATGGCTGCATGGTAACATTGAAGAGGGATTTTTTTTCCCTCCACTGTAATAATCAGGCAGTTCAGAGGCAGTGAGCTCCTGGCGAGCCTATAGGCATGTGGCTAGGTGCTCCCTGTCCTGGGGCAAGACGGAGAGAGACGGCTCCGACTTTTCAGCGAGTGCCGGGAACGGGAGAGGAAACTTTCTATAAAACAGGGGTGAGGAAGAGGAGTGAGCTGAGATCTGCCCAGAATACGGGAATTTATGATAAAACGCATTCCAGGAACGGTGTGTCGGGATGGAATAAAAAATAATTGTTATTGTACTATTATACTTATTATTTTAACTATTCTACACTGAAAATGCTGCTTACTGGCATCGGGATCCATCAATATCCTATGACCACAAGCTGCAATCCAATCAAAAAACTTTCACATGTTGATCATTTTGAATCATCTATTAAACAATAATGTAAATACTACATTTTCCCATAGATTATTGCTGCTGTAAGAACCAAATAAAGTGAAAAAGTTGGATTCAAAATCAAAAATAAACAAAATATTGAAGAAAAAAACCTGTCCTCTGGGAAAGCCTCAAGTCCCACTCATATTGGTTCCGCGCTCCACTTTTGGGTCCTTCCCGACCAACTGAGAACCACTGAATGTTGAATACATGTTGAATATACAGTAGATTGATGATCGCTCCCGGTGAGACAGAGCTTAGCTTTGTGTTGAGCTCTGAGCAGACAGTTGAATGATAGTGCAGTGTGATCCGGACCTAACGAAGTCCAGATGTATTAGTCAGCCCCGCTCCTCAGTCCTCACCACCACGACCCCCTCAGCGGGCCTCGTGCTTATGTTTACGGAGAAGTCTAGAAAAACAGCCAAGCCCGTCTCCGCACGGAGATTATGGTCCCGATCTCCACAGAAACAAATGTCTCCTGCTAATGCCAGAACTCTGTATCTGTCGCCATCTTGGAGTTGAATTAATGAATAGGATTTATCTGCTTCCTGAAATACCGGGATGCTGCCTGGCCTGCGCAACAATTGTCAAGAGTTCTTGAGTTATGCACCGTGCTGTTTATTGTGGTTTGAGCGAGAAGAAGAGGGGGAAATTATTATGAATATGAGCTCCACAGATTACTCACCTTTTGGGCAGCTCAAATTTGGAAGAATTGTGATTGAGATTTTGATTTGCAATTTATGTTTTAAGAGAGAGATAGTTCTTTATTGATCTCAGAATGGAAAAATTCACTTGTTACAACAACTCTTAAGACACAGCGCAAAAAAGTCAGGAAATCAGGAAGAAAAATAAGTTTGCAAACAGGTAATTAAAATACTAGAGTGAAAGATAAAAACTATAATGAAATAAATGTCTCAGCATCTACCAATGAAAACTGTATACACATCTCTTATGTACACTGAATAAAAAAATAAGATATACTACATAGTAAGTATATGAGTATGAATCCAAGTATGAATAATAAATAACCTTCCATTCAGGAGAATGATCGATAAAGTCAACATTCAGCTCAGTGTGTCCAAGACAAGAGCGTGAAGTGGGTCTAAACTACAGAGGCTACATTTACATGCCGAGATGCACTGTATGGAAATCTGGAAATGTGAGGATGCCATCTCCAGGTGGTTTTCCTGTATCAGCTCATTTGTTGATGTTTTTGAATCAACCAGATCAGATTTTTGGTGTGTGTGTAAACAGAGCCACTGTTAGCAGGTTAGCGTTACAAGACCCCACGGAGACAGGATATTTTATTGTGATAATATAAGATAGTTCTTGAAATGTACTTGTTACAGCAGCTCTTAGGACAGGATAAAACAAAGGAGGGGGGGTGCAAAAAGTCAGGAAACGTGCCATCAGGAAGAAAAGGGTTTGCAAACAGTAGTAAGAAAACTGGGATGGGATAAAAAGCTCAATTTAAAAAGCTAAGGATTACCCTGCCTACAGATGTGTCTTTATGATAGCCATTTTGTTTTCATTGGGGTTAGCTGTGCACTCCTAAGCATTAACCATGAAACCGAAACTTTACTTGCACCAAAAACATTCCTCCATCCGATTCTCAGCGGCTGAATTCTACATCATCTGCATTTGTTTATTATAGATGTCGCAAAGTTGCTACTTAGCTTTCAACTAAGACATGTGTGCATTGAATAAAATAAAGCATCGAAAGGGTGTGAACACAACACAAACCTTAGTCATCAAGAAGTAAAACAGCTGAAAACATCTTTTAAAAATGTCCCTAAAGAAAACCCAAAGTCCTCATACAAAACTGCCTTGAGGAGCAACAACATGCCCTGAAAAGAAAACACTGTTAACTAGTGTGTATAAGCGCACAAATAACAAAACAGCTTCACGCGTCTATCCATTGTGTGATTTGTACTCTAGTATTACTTCTTATTAGCCCTTTTAACTTTCGCAGGATCGGAAAAGCGGCAGACGACGTCAATGCAGCCAAGAATAGCAGGCTAGGAAACAATTTCAGTGACTTCTTCTTTACTCCTCAGTCAAACGCAATGCATTGTAACTCCGATGCCACGCTCCACCTCAAAGTGGAGCGGTGATTCTGTACGGAGTGTAGACACAATTACGGGGGAAACATCGCGGTAAGCATCAGGCTGTAAGACAAGAGAGCCATTTTAAAAGGAGATTAGCGCTGACACTTCCCGGCGCCGCGGCGTGCGGTGATCACATGCGGGCGGCGCGTGTGGGAGGCCCTTTGTGTCACTTGTACCATTCAAAGTGGGAGAGAGACGACGCCTCCGACAGATCAAACCCAAACTAATAAGCCGGGATGCTCAAATTAACAATGAGGCCTTGTTTAACTCCTGACTTCCAGCGCTCAGACAACACAAGCCACGCGATGGAGAGATGTTTGTATATAACGACTGCACTCAGCGGCCTGTAAGAAAAAATAAAACGGATTTTGGCAAAAAACGGTAAATAAAGTATGTTTTGTTGATGCATACCTCCGCGCAGCTTGGAAATAAAAACAACGCTACAGATGCTTACAAAGACGGCGTACTCCGGCGCAACACAGAGCGAGCCTGGTTTCTGTCTCCACGTAGACCTTGGAGTGAAGCATCCCCTCCCTCCGCTGCGATAATCTGCCCCCATTGTTCCCTGAAGAGGCTTGTTGAAAATTAATTTGGGCTGGTCAACAGTCAATAACATCCTCCCCGGAGACACGCAGTTTAACCCCAATAGAAGCACTCGGCCCAGACACACAAACACTCCAGACCACATTCACAGCCTCTCAATAGTGGAGCATTATTGACCAATTTTGCGAGCTTAATGTACCTACAATTCACCCGCGGGCAATGGGCTCTCACCTCCTCCTCCGCTTTCATCCCCTTGTCACGTTATCATGTTGTCCTGTCTTTTTATTCAGGTTGCACCTTTTTAGAGCAGAGCTTTTCAGTGGCGGCGGTGGCGGCTGACAGACACACGGACCGGAGGAGGAACTGCAGGGATAATGGTTTTATGGTCGCGTAGTAAAAGACAGCTCTCTGGTAGGTTTGGCTAATAACAAGGGTGTCCACGAACCTGGAGCTCACTGGAGACTGCGAGGAAAGTAGGGTTTTGTGTAGGTAGGGGGTGTGGGGGAGTGTGTAAAGCAAACTTATTGTCATATAGTTTGATACTATCTCAGTAGCAATAGTAATAGGAGGGTAATAGCATGTTATAGGGTCAGCAGAGGATAGAGAATTTTGGAGCCACTTTTCTCGGTGAAGGGCTATAAGGTTAGTGTTAAATTAGATGTGTCTTCTATGTCTAATAGTTCATAGTTCAAAAATGCTATTATACTTTTACGCATCATACATTATTGCATTAATAAAGTGCTACCACTGTATAATATATTTTGAGTTATAGGCAACTACTTCAAAATCCATGTGCGGCTCTTAATAAAAAAAATAAGCCACATTTGGGCAAGAATGAAGGTTGTGACAAATTATTTGACAATAATTTCAGGGAAAGATCCCTCCAGATCCCTTATATTTCCTTCCAATACAGTGTGAGTAATATAATTGCAAAGATTTAGAATTTTAAAGAATTGTTCAATTATAATTGAAGAGTTCATTTGCAAAAGCACATATCCTCGTTTTGAATTTTTTTGTACCGTACTCCAGTGTTTCCCAACCAGGGGTACGGGGACCCTTGGGGTTATGCGAGAGCTTAGAAGGGGGTACTTGGAATAATTTCAGATACAAAATAAGATCAAATTGAATTGTATTTTTGGTTATTATATTAAAAGGAAAGCTATTTATTTGTGTGATGTGAGATTTTGAGAATATTTTGTTGCCTTTTTGCTGATAAATACAAGTTTTAGTCATTCACTTTTAACAAATCGTCAAAACCATCGAGGCAGGGGGTACTTGAGGCATAAATAAATGGCCCAAGGGGTACGCAAGACAAAAAAGGTTGGGAACCACTGCCGTACTCTACAGGTGACACAAGTAGAACTCAAGTTGAATCAATTTGGTCAATAACAAGTGACTTAATATTTCTGATGCACTAAAATAGATCTGGTCATTGAAGACACTGTTAAGACATAAAATTACAAGCATACGTTGAATTTTGCAAATTAACTCTTCAATTATATCAATGAAAATATGTATTCTCTACTGTTTATAGACGAACAACACATTTGCTGCTCTTTATGGCTTATATTAGGTTTGAAACGGGCTGAAGTGGCTTGTTTGATGTTAATGGGAGCAGACCCCTGGTATAATGTATCCATCTACCAGGCGTTGACTGTTTCCAGAATAGGAGAGCTGTCATTTAGTGCTATGCCCTTCACCACAAATATTTATTGTTGTTGTGTAACACTGTGATAGCTGAAATACATATTCATGAACCGTTGAGTAGATGGTACACTACATGTTCCTACTGTGAGGTGATTTATTGGACGGGGTAAAGTCTGTTGTATGTTATTTGGTGTTTTTGTTGAGGAATCTTACCAGTGGAGACAAAGTGAAGCCAGTAAACAGAACACTGACCTGCAGCCCCTCAGACCACAGTGTTGGCGCGGCTGTATTTTCATTTTAAATCAGACAAACAGAAACACCTGACTGTGCTGCTGTCGGCCCGCACTCGGACACTCTGCAGCCGCTCTTTCACAAACACAACTCCTCGCATCAGACCAGCACTCATCTTTAGAGGAGTCAGCTATTTTCAATGTTCAGACACAGGCATGAGGCAACTCCGCAAAAGAGCAACACAATACTCGCTCTGTCCACCGAGTGCATTTATTTCTTCCCAAAAGTCAACTCCAAGATTCATCCCCGAGGGTCATCCAGTGAAAAGTATCAGTGTCTAGTGACAGACTGAGGCAACAGCTGTGGAAAGTGTTGCAACGGCCTTGAACAAATTAAAGACACTTACATCAGGAGCCAGTTTTGTCCTCTGACCAAAACACTCTCCAATGACACAAGCACAAACTATCTTCTATCTACCAGAGGCCAGAAGCGCTAGAGCCAAGCAAAACTACAATTACTCTCTGACCGATCACAGTTTGATGAGAAGCCATTTCCAATATTTGTGTTATCACTGCGTGTGCTGTTCATTTACTTACAAAGCAGTAACAAACCATTTTGATTTCATTGGTACAAGTTGTTAGCCTGGCATCACCAGCCTGACTCCATGCATGAGATACATTGGAAGACAGTCTGGGATTGCGCCGTTGGCTGCTCAAACTCTGGTGAGAACCCTACCAGACCAATCACAGCGCAGGAAGCGGGAGTTAGCGATGCGTCATTTTTAGCAAGTTAACAAACTAGTCAGGATGGCGGCCGCTACGGAGCGATGTTTTAGCACAACCTTATCTTCTGTTTTGAATGAGCTGAACTTGTCCTTAAAACCACAGCAACTGACTGCTCTGAAGGCTTTGCTTTTTCTTTTCGCTACTCTTCCTACTGCATTTACGTCGTCCCGCCTCTAGTCGCCAATTTGCAAGCCAGCACACGCATCACTAACTCCCGTGCTGTGATTGGTCTGGTAGCGTTCTCACCAGAGTTTGAGCCAGTCAACGGCGCAATCCCAAACTTTCCCAGACAAATTGTGGGCATGGCAAGTTCTAAGCTGGTCCCGGTTGGGTTTTCACCATAGACTGTATAATAATGGACTAATTGTAGCCCACTACTTCTGAAATCTTAAGGAAGTGGCGGCCGACTCCAGAAGTTCCTTGCTCTAATGGACTTAACATGTAAACTCTTTGGCTCCTCTTTAAGTCATTATTGGACAGACTTGTCACTGTTACCTTCACGTGTTTGTCTTAACCTGGACTACATCGTTCTATTTTTTTCATTTTTATTTTTGCCCTATTGTTAATAATGGAGCTGGCTGCAAAAACCGAGCCACACAGCTAGCATAGATGAGCTTCGTTAGCCCACACTGATCACTATGGGGGAAGCTAGGTCCATTGTCAACCTAAAACATGACCAATAGGCTAAAACCTCTACCTGACCAAGAACGTGTCCAAGATGTGAAGATGGGACACTGCACTGCGGTCGCTCACCACTCCTGACAGTAGGATTGAAGAATGGGACAATAAAGTAAATATTTTAGTTCAACTCCTGCTATTTCACTTCCTGGTTGGCTTCAGTTTGGAATTTGGAATTAAATACGAGAAAAAAACTGTTGAAAATACAGATAAATAATAGAGCGGGGAGTGAATGAAGGCTGTGATCCTTTAACGCTCGCACTGACAGAAATCAAAATATTGAATCACAGGGCAATCATAGGACTTTTTGATCCACGCTTTTGCTGTACTCCATCAAACCATATTTCAAAGCACCGACTCTTTCTTCCACCTGTGCGTCCTGACACGGTGAAGGGAATAAAAACTAAGCTATAACCAACTCCCACCTCCTCGGAGAATCAAGCTATAAGCCCCTCACATGTTTTGGTGCTGCCGATGACTATAGAGGAGCCATTTTGTAAGAGCAAGTGGTCGGGATTTTTTGGCAAGGAGCGCCGGTACCAAGGTTGCGCGTTGGTGAGACAGAATAGAAAGAATTGGGCGCAACCCCCCCACACTTCAAAGCCATCCCCTGCAGCGTTCTTTTCTGATATTTATTTATTGAGATGATTTTGCCAGAAACCCGATGGCCTCGCTCTTTGATATGTTGCATGGGTGTCCTAAGAGAATGCCAGGGTCGCGGGGTCAGCCTGAGACAGACCCCCCCAGAGGACAAAATGCATGGCTCATCGAGTACACCTACAAACACAGCGCTGCATAGAATAAGTACAACAGATGATGCACCGGGATGGGCGAGGAGAGGGGGTCGGCGTAAGGTGCGCTATTGCTGAGGGGGTTAGCATTGATTATCATTATAGGGCCAATAATTTGTTTCCTCTCCTTTTTATCTAACGTGACCCCCATCTAAATGAATGGCACATGAAGTCGTTAAACTGCTATCGAGGATGTTGTGTTTGGTGCAGGCCCAGAAATAGGTATAAAAGTGTTGTTTACAATTGTAAAAGATGTTTAAAAAGCAGCCTACGGCCCATTCCAGTCGTTATTAAGTGTGATGTAATGAGATATAAACACATTAATGACTTACACACTGGATTAGCTCAGATCAGTTACTATAGGCCAGCCAAAACTGTTAAATGAAGCAGAACCAAATCTGGTAGAAATTACCTTTTGAACACTAGTTTACATTAGAGAGATCTTTCCTCTAAACATCCTACAAAAAACTTTTATCCAAATGTGGACAACTCTTTAGATCGGGTACATTTAACAGTTATAACAATATAATTGTTAAAAGATAGGGCCTGTGGTAGCTGCAGATAAAAGAATGCATTAGTTTCAGTGGTTTTCTTACCATTTTCTTACCATTGACAAACAGTGCTCATTGCTCATACAGTCAAGTCAATACATTAGCATTGTAAAGATATAGGGCCAATGACTTTCCACTATGTTAACATAGGAATGAACTCGGGATCATCCTCAATTATTATTTCACATTCAGAAATATTAAAGGTGAAAAGTATTTGCTTCATTTATCTACAGTGAAGAAAATAAGTATTTGAACACCCTGCTATTTTGCAAGTTCTCCCACTTAGAAATCATGGAGGGGTCTGAAATTTTCATGGTAGGTGCATGTCCACTGTGTGAGAGATAATCTACAAAGAAAAATCCAGAAATCACAATCTATGATTTTTTAACAATTTATTTGTGTGATACAGCTGAAAATAAGTATTTGAACACCTGTCTATCAGCTAGAATTCTGACCCTCAAAGACCTGTTAGTCCGCCTTTAAAAGTCCTCCTCCACTCCACTGTATTATCCTGAATCAGATGAACCTGTGTGAGGTCGTTAGCTGCATAAAGACACCTGTCCACCCCATACAATCAGTAAGACCCAAACATTCAGCATGGCTAAGAGCAAAGAGCTGTCCAAAGACACCAGAGACAAAATTGTACAACTCCATAAGGCTGGAAAGGGCTACG
>OMNZ01027858.1:6301-21831 GCA_900303255.1 Lesueurigobius sanzi | reverse complement strand
GTAGCGGATATGTGACATAATCATGGAACAGAAATAAATTTTAGCTGCCGCTGCAGTCAAATTATTTCGTATTTGCCTGAAAGTTGCCAAGGTAAATTTTATTTTGTTTGTTACTTTCTTGACTTGAGATTTAATAGTTTAGAATCAATGATCACTCCTAAGTATTTGTATTCTTGAACTACTGTTAATGTGCATCCTGCAACTTCAACAGTCGGGTCAGGTTCCTTATTTAGAGACTTGGTAAAATACATACAGACCGTTTTATTCAGGTTTAAAAAAAGACCTGAATTACTTGACCATCTTTGAACAGATGTCATTGTTGCTGACAGTTCCTTTGCAGCTTGGCTTTTTGTGTTGGCGTGGAAATAGATGACCGTGTCATCTGCATACATTTGACATGTTGCAGATTGACAGGCATCTGGCAGATCATTGATGTATAAAGTGAATAAGAGGGGGCCCAGGGTAGAACCCTGGGGCACACCCATACAGTTGTTGACTGTGCAAGAAGTAGCGTTTCCGACCCGTACACACTGCTTCCTGTTTTCTAAGTATGACTTTATCCACTGTATAACTAGAGGTGAAAAGTTGTATTTCAACAGTTTATTTATAAGGATGTCATGTTTCACTGTGTCGAAGGCTTTCTTGAAGTCAAGATATACTGCCCCGAACACCCCCCCTCTGTCCAGTTTGGATCTGATGTTCTCTAGTAGCATGTTGATAGCAGTCTCTGTGGAGTGATTTTTTCGAAAGCCAAACTGCAAAGGATGCAGCGTGTGTTCAATAGACTTGAGATGTTCTGTGATTTGCCCTGAGATACATTTTTCAATTACTTTGGACACAGATGGAATTATGCTAATTGGCCTGTAATTGGCCACATCCAGTCGGTCACCTGCTTTGAAAATCGGTGTTATTATGGCCGTTTTCCAGGCACAGGGGAATATTCCTGTACTGAGTGCAAATCACTGGGATCAGAACATCTTTGTGTGTCTTTAAGAACACGGTGTCAATTCCAAATCTGAACTTTACATTTATTTTATTGTTTTCAAACATATATAATAATATTCTCTGCTTCATGGAGCTTCTCCCACATGATCAAAACACAGATTTATTCCTTTGGCAGTGAATTTATATGATATGAGGCTCTTATAAATTCAAACTGAGTCACTGAAGTTTTGATCATTTTAGTCCCTTCTTTTCATTTTTATTTAGTCTTTTTTTAATTGACGGAAATATATAAATATTTTAGTCATAGTTTTAGTCTCATTAACTAACTTTAATTTAGTTTTAGTGTCATTTTAGTCAGCAAAAATTACATTGACTAAAATTATGCAAAAATATTTTAGACGTCAAAATTAACACAAATATACAGTTGTGCTCAAGAGTTTACATACCTCTTTAAGTTTACATCCCTTGTAATCTTTTGGCCATTTTTCATAGAATATGAATGATAACACATGGTTAGTGGTTGTGTGAAGCCATTTATTGCCAAAAAAAAGAGTTTGCTCTTTTGAAATCATAATGAAACAGAAACTACTCAAATGTCCCTGATCTAACGTTTACATGACCTTCAACAACTGCCAGGAAAATTGTTCAGCAGCAAAGAAAAACTAACTTCAGCTGAAATACAGGACTCTATGACCAAATCGAACATTATGTTTGGTTCAAGATGCGCCACATGTAAACTTTTGATCAGGGACATTTGGCTAGATTGTAGTTGACAGTTTTTTTTTTACAATAAATAGCTTCACACAACCGCTAACCATGAGTGAAATAAAGGTTTTTGTGTCATCAACTGTATGTTAACTATAAACAATGACCGTCAAGGCCGAACGATTTTATTTAACTGCGCCTGTCTAACCACTAGAGGGCAGCAAGTGTTTGATTTTACAAGCCCTGAGTGGATTAAGACCTTTTATACTTTCCAACTACAAATTGAACATTTGAATAGGAATCCTGTTTGCAATGACATTGTGCTTCTGCTGTTACACAACAAATGTATGTACAACACGCACAACATTTGGTTACATTTACAGAGATCCATTTTCTACTGTCAATACTCTGGCAAACATTGACACAGCTCAACACTTCCTTAATAAATGCTTCCTTGAGTATTGTATGCTGTTGTCACTGGGATTAGTATCAGTTTACATAGCGTTATTTACACAAAAGTTAGGCAGAAGCAGAAGGCTTATTCCTGCAGGATGCTCTGTGTGTATTTACTGCAGAAATAAACATAGGATGTAGTTGAACCTGCCGTCCCACACGTCTTCAAGTGCTGCGTCCCAGATCTGTAGTGTCGAAGGGGATGTTGTTTTTAGATACGATCTTGTTTGTCAGACTGTGCCCATGTACGCATCATTTTCAGAAGTTTTACAAGTTAGTGATAAGCATTAAGTCAAATAGAAAAGCACTAAAAATGAAATTGATGTCATTGGAAGGCATTGGATTTGAGTCCAGTGAATATTGTCGGAATGCTGCAACCTGCATAAACCCTCTTTCATCACACCTACATTATCAATAACATCTAACTTGTTTTTTTCTGTCTCTTCTTCACTGATTCTAGTTCGAGGGCCTGAGTCTCGTTGCGGAGTGCCTCTTTTCCCTGGTGAACGGCGATGACATGTTCACAACATTTGCTCAACTCAAGGATAAAAACACATTGGTGTGGCTCTTCAGCAGGGTATACCTCTACTCCTTCATCTCCCTGTTCATCTACATGGTGCTGTCACTCTTTATTGCCCTCATCACGGATGCCTACGAGACTATCAAGGTTTGACTGGGGAAAAAAACGTTTTGGACTGTTGGAAGTTAAGGAATTGAATAGCATGTTTATGTTTTGACAGAAATATCAAAAAGACGGCTTCCCGCTGACCGACCTGCAGAGGTTTCTCCGAGAGGACAAAGGGTTTCCCGAGGAGAGCATTCAGATAGATGTTCAGCATCAGTATTCAGTCCTGTGCTGCTGTAAAAGGTACTTGCAGTCATTTTAATGTCAATCGAGCTCTTGCCCACCTCGAAACCGCTCTGGATGCCCCGGACCCCGCTTTGGGAACCACTTTTTTAAATGAAAGAAAATCCCAAATATCTGAAAGTGCAGCTAAAGGATTTTATAAGTGATCAGCTTATGATCTGTGTCATCACATGTTGATCAGCTCGCTTCCATAATTCTTCCAAACACCAATTGTTATTTATATATTTCATTTATTTTGTTATTTTGATTTATTTTGAAATGTCTGTAAATGTACTTCCGGACCCAGAGCAGGTTTTGAAGTAGACTGTTGCGGTGTGGGAGTAGTTGAGGGGACTTACACTTGCCCCTGGTGTAGCCTTAAAGCAGTTTTTTCCCAGAACATTCAGCATTTCTACCAAAATAACATGTTATCACTTATTCTTGCCACATCAGCAGCATTGTCTATTCTTTATATACAGTTGGGCTCATTCCTTCGCTGTGAGACAGTTGCTGTGATCAGCAGGCAGCAGCCTGGAGCAGAGTCTCCCCCGTGCTGCGGCTTTGGCCTGGTCTTGCGTGGTCTGAGAGCAATGAAATTAGTGGTGGCAGCAATGTGGACACACCCAGTGATGGGCTGATTACAGAGAGACTGAGGCCGTGTGCTGAACCCCTGTCCCTCTCACAACAGCGTGTGTGCTCTTGTTTTGTTACCTTCATCACGGTGGTCTTCATAAGTAATCATAGTTGTGTACGCGTAGCTGCACAGTATTTGTAGGTGTAGTAGTAGTAGTTTATTTTCAGTCAGTGTCTTAATTCAGACACATTGACTACAAAGCATGAAAACAATGACTTAAAGGATTTTGGTTGAAGTGAACACTTATTAAAGCCAAACCCTATAATGTAAATCATCAAGCGTATGGCAATTTCAACAATCAGCACGATGATTGTTGAGATTCCGCTCAAATCAATAAATTCTGGCGTAAAGACAAAAAAAAAAATCAAAAGAAGAAATTGTATGCAGGAGAGTTTATGTTATTTAATTGTAGTTCTGTATAGCTGCTCATTAACGTAAATTTGACATTTAAAAAAAAAATGCTTTTACTTATATAGAGTTTTTTAACGTAATCCAGACCAGTGGTTCCCAACCTTTATTGTCTTGTGTACCCGTTGGGCATTTTATTTATACTCCAAGTACCTGCTGCTATGATGGTTTTGTTGCTTAGTTAGAAAGCGAATGACTAAAACTCAAATTTATCAGTTAAAAGACACTAAATAAGAATAGCTTTTCTCTGAACATAATAATCATAAATACATACATACAAATCCATATAGCTACACGCCTCTGCCTTTTGTGTGTGTTCTAACTTTACTTTTTTGATAAACACGACTTGCTCTTAGATTATAGCGAGTCTCTCTGGGTTTAAACCTTTCTTGAATACAGTGGGGGAGCTTGTTGTTATGAACCTTATACATAATAACGGCTGTGTTGAGATCTACTAAATCATTTCATTTTAATATATTTCATTGATGAATGGAGGCCTCTGCACACCACCTAAGTAGGCGACAGGTGCGTAGGAGAAGATGATACTTAACTTGAAATAAAGGAAAGCTCCCGCACACTGTCTCACTCTTTTTTAGCTGATTTTTTTTTTTGCAGTACAAGTTGTCATTGCATGTTTAACAGTTTTTCCTGCTTCCTTAAATATTCATGCAGCTGTTATGAGCTAAAACACAAGAAGAATTTCAGTTCTAAGTTTCAGTTATGTTAAAGTTTCAGATTACGCTTCATGTTATGTTAAAGTTTCTTATTATTAGGAAGTGCAGTTCCTGTTACTTAGCCCAGACACAATAGGGAATAATCGAGGTCCATCATGTTAGACTTGTAACTGAATATCACTCAACAAAACTAGTGACCTTTTGAAAACGGATGGCTTTTGGTTATTAGTGCTACTTAAGGATGATTATAGTTGACTGTAATTGTCGTTATTTATGATCTTGCTGTGGGTAACTGCAATTTATGCCGTGTGTAACTTTTTGTGCTCACAAAGTGATCTGGCTCTACTAACATGCTATGGATGAAATTACATCTTTATACCAATTAGACGCTTTTGTCTCTTATCTTTGTCTCCAACAAGGAAACCGTATATGCTTTGCTAAACGTTTCCTCAGAGGAAAAACACTATTTAGACCATTCAACCAATCTGCAACAGCAATTAGTTTAAATGCAATTACAAGCAAGTAATGCACATCCCATTATCCTCTAGAAAGTTTGTAATCCCTTGCTGCTTAGTTTCTGATGGAGGACATTCTATACAGTCTTTACTACTGTTCGCAAACCTTTTTCTATTCTTGATGGTACATTTCCTGACTTTTTGCACCCCCTTGTGTGTTCCTGTCCTAAGAGCTGTTATTGCAAGAATATTTCTCCATTGTGAGATCAATAAAGAACTATCTTATCTTATCTTTGTTTTGCAGAGTTTCTGAAAATGACAGCGTTATACTCATGAGCTGACAGCGTTGACCTGAGGAGGCAGAAGAGGATGCTGGGAACACGAGTCCGACTTCCATCCGCGGAGTCCGACCCATTGGTTCTGACAAATGACAAACGTTTCAGTATTTTTGCATCGTCTGGAAGTGCAATATGTAATTTATTGTTTGTTTGCATATACTGTACATACTTCTCTTTACACGAATACTTTGTTAGGGATTTCTACTTTAAAAGATGTAAAAATATAAAACTATTCAAAAATAAATGTTTCCTTGCACAGTGTCTTTACAATACAGCATGTACGTACCAGCTTGTTTAAGCCTTTATCTTCACTCTGCCTTTATTGTCTTTTGTATTGACATGTATTATTCAAGCGTGGTTAAAGTCAATATTACATAATTATCCCAGTTAACCCTTCATGTCAAATATGCATCACTGATAACTTCAGGAGGAAATCCATGTAAAGCCAGTCTACAAATTGTTGAAAAGGATATAATAATTGCAGATGTGCATGTTAAATTCGACATTACATTTCTTTTGTGATCTCCTAAAACGCCACACAGGTACAGGCCTTTAGGTAACTATAGCAGTGTTATCTAACCAGTGTGCTGTGGAAGATTAGCTGCTTTCACTTGATTGGGAATTATTTCTTCAATTCCTGCAAAAAATATCAGCTGTGTGTTCAACTAAACAGGCCTTGTGCTTTTCCTAATATAAAATGATGTGCCAACACTACTCTAGATCAGTGATTCCCAACCTAGGGGCCTGGAACTGCAGGGGGAGCCCAGAGCTTTGTCTGGTCAGAGGGTTAGACCATAAGAGATATTATACGAGTAAATTAAATAGAACAAAATGACCAAACATGACTAAGAGAGCATGTGCAGAAAACACTCTAAATTCTGTTTATTGGTTTGAAATAATTCCTATTTGGACACTTTTTTTTTTTTTTTTTTACATTTTAACGCATTCAGGAGGTCTGCGGTTTGGGGCCCCGCCTGTATCCAGCCTGAACGGGGGGTGCTTCTAGGGGGAAAAGGTAGGGAACCACTTGCTGTAGAGATGATTATTTGGTTAAGTTAGCATTTTATTTAGCTCATTAAGACGTTTTATTTAATAGTAATTCACTTTTAATTCAAATTAAACAAAAAAAAAAAGCATCTGAAAAATCATTAGAATTCAATTTGTTTTATATATTTTTTTTAATTAAATGTATATGCTCAGAGTAGGCTATACGACTAGCCTAATAAGATTAATACGATTTTAAAACAAGATTTGTTGAAAAAAGGGATCTGGAAATGTTTTTTTATCCACTGGAGGAATGTGATTGGACAGCACACGCCCTCTTCGCCAGCGCGCACAACACATGTCCTCAAGAGAAAAAATGAACTACTCACACTTCACTGTCTCCTCGTCCTGTCCGGTCCCAGCTCTCCCCCGATGTCCGCTTTACACTGTTGATTTCACGGCAGGATAAAGCTTTAAGACACAAAAAATGCCTCTTTTGCCTAAACGGAATCTCTATTCGGTCATTTTTGTTTTTTGACGCAACTTGGATACGTCTTGAGGAAAGGTAGGCGCACCTGAACACACTGCTGCTGCTGTGGCTATTTCCTCATTTAAATGAATCAGTAATAGGCCTATTTACGAAGTTATCTAGAGTTTTTTCTTTGTAAGCCTTGTCTACAGTGTAGTGTTTTACTTCATTTTTCACATTATGTGTATGCAAAGCAATATTTGCGTAATAATTTACATTTGTTGTTTAAACCTATTGTAAAACAGGCCAGTAGTTGGATAGGTTTGGAGTTGTTGTTTTTCTTTTCTTTCTTTATTTCTGTCATTGTTGCTCTGGTTATCAGGGGCTTGGGAGCTGGTCATTCCAGTCAAAGAGCTATGGCAGGAGCTCATGCTTTTGTCAAAACTTGAAAGTCACTTTTAAAGCAGTATGACCTTGAAAACCTCTCCATTTGTGTTTCTTATCTTATTTTTGTTTCACTGACTGTAGATAGGAATTCATAAGCTCACCATGTCTCAAACTCTGTTTCAATTTGCAGACTAAAATGGACAAGGACAACCTCAGCTGCCATTACAATGAGTCCATGAGCTTCTTCTACCAGAACATCAAGGCAGACGACAATTGGGACAAAACCCAGCTCATCCTGGTGCAGGTGGTGGGCTCTCTGTTCTGCTGCTTCATCCTGGTCTCGAACGCCATGGTCATCGCCGCCGTCGTCACCAACAAGCGATTCCACTACCCCTTCTACTATCTCCTGTCAAACCTGGCGGCCTCGGACTTCCTGGCGGGGTTTGCGTACGTGTACCTGATGTTCAACACGGGAGAAGTCTCTCGGAAGCTCGACGTCAAGGGCTACTTCATCAGACAAGGCCTCCTGGACGTCAGTCTCTCCGCGTCACTGGCCAACCTGCTCGTGATCGCCTTGGAGCGCTACATCTCCGTCCTGAGCTGGAAGGTCCACAGCAACCTGACCAAGAGGAGGGTGACCTTGCTCATCGTGCTGGTGTGGGGCATTTCTATCTTCATGGGCGCCGTCCCGAGCTTGGGCTGGAACTGCATTTGCAACCTGAGTGACTGCTCCCGGCTGGCTCCCATTTTCAGCAGGAGCTACCTGGTGTTTTGGTCCTTGTCTAACCTGGTGCTGTTCCTCATCATGGTGGCTATCTACCTGAGGATTTACATGTATGTTAAGAGGAAGACGTCCATGCTCAACCCGCACACCAGTGGCTCCATCACTAGAAGAAGGACGCCCATAAAGCTCATCAAGACCGTCATGGTAGTCCTCGGTAGGTCTGGTGTCATCTGATTAATGTGTTTCTTCAACTGATATTATGAGTCATATTGTTTTGTCACGATTTATTACACAATGCGGCGGAAATCCGTTTCGATCCCTTTCCTAATCTGCAGGTAATGTTGAAGTCGGCTCAGTCTGGTGCACTAATAATTGTGTAAACTTCAAACCTCTAATTCCAAAGTTCCTAACGGCTACACACCGTCTGTCTCTCATCTCTGGAATTTTCAGGAGAGATTTTAAACTGTGTATTTTTGTTCGGGGCTTGCAATGGGATACTACACAATGGAGTAGGCTTCGTTCCCAGTTCTTTCACTGGAGATAATGGAGAGAAGAATAACAAGCTTATCACTTTGTGCCTCTCCTGCCAAACCTGGTATTGAATGAGCAGCTTATTTGTATTTAAATCATTCAATACTTGCATGCAATGTACAAACGGCCAATCCGACCGCGTAAGAATCAGAGGGGAGCAGCTGATAATGTTTTTTTTTAGTCCGCATAGCTTCTCTGCATAGTTCGAAGCGTGATTCGCCTTTAAGAACACTTAGATTGCAGTGTAATTATGTCTGTCAAAGCCCATTGCCTCTCAGTCTGTGTGACTCGGGATCCGCCACAGTGGCCTTCAATGAGTGTCCCCTACTCCACACAGTCCCCACCCAGCACAAAGAATAAGGCTCAACCTGTACTTAAGGACATTGTCAATTGCTTTCAGATGCTTTGTGGACTTTGGCGTCTTTACTTGAGGGTTAGCTTGAGTCGTGCGTTGGCATGACTGCACATACATTGTAAATCAAGACGCTATTAACCCTTAAGTAGCCGCATTTCATATAGCAATGTAGGGCTGGGCGATATGGCCAAAAGATCTTATCACCATTTTCTTTAGTTTAAATTACGATTCATTTGTTGTCTTTTAAAGGTGGTTTAGATCTAGTTTAGTCCTGTTTAGTCAGAGCTTACATAGTTTTGACATGCTTCCCTCATGGTTTAGCCCTGGTTTAATCCTGGTTCAGTCTGTGATATTGTCCAGGTTTAGACCTGATTTAGACCCAGTTTTCTCTTGGTTTATTTCTGATTGGGTTCTTGAGTTTAGTCCTGGGTTAATCCTGGTTTAGTCCAGGGTAATCATTGTTTCATCCGTTCCCTGGTTTAGTCCTGGTTTAGACCTTGATTTCAGGCTCTGCTTTAGTCTAGTTTACTTCTTCTTGGTTTACTCTCTGTTTAATCCAGGTTCAGTCTGTGATATTGTTTTCTCCTGGTTTAGTTCTGGTTTAATCCGAACAGCTGCAGCAGTGAGTGGAGAAAGTGTCAGTAAACAGGAAGCCACAGAATCACAATATGACAATAGTTACCAAAAAAAGCAGATTGTCATGTAGATCTCATCACAATTCGATTTTTATCATCCAATACAAAAAAAGCTATTGGCGTTGGACAGTGTCAGGTGCATACAGGACAAACCAGTTTAAGACAAATGTGTATCATGCTTTATTTGCAGCTGCTTAGAACAACATGGGTAAGATACACATTCTGCTTGTTCTATTCATAATAAAGTAAACATTTCTCCACAAGCGCATGGACATGTCCTTGTAAAACATGTCCTTGTAAAACATGTCCACATGCCTTGGTTGGAGAAGAGGAACTAATCCTCCACTTGTTTGAAGCTTGATGTAATGGCTCTTGTTTTGTCAGCAGTTGCATTGTAGCAGAAAGATGCTGGTTGTGCAGACAAGTTAGTGCTTGTGGCTTTCTTTCACAGCCATCCGAATGGCTTAAGGAGCTCTTTTATGCCCAAACATGTCTCAAATGTATGCCTTAGTGCCCTGTGCCCTGCCATTATTTACCAAACACAACATTTAATATTGAGCAAAATGGAAGTCTGTAACTTGTACGGACATGCGCTGGGTCTAAAGTTTAGTCTCACATGCTTTTCAACACTCTGAGGTTTTCTGTAAATACTTCTAAAATCCTAACATTCATTTTAATCACTTCTTGCAAAAGACGCCGATGCGCGTGGAAGAAACCAGCAGTTTGTTTCAAATGATTAAATTAATGTTGTGGGAGGAGTGGCTTGGTTTTTCTCATTCATTTTAGTCACACTGCCATGGGGAGACACTACAGGCAAATTTATTTTATTTTTTTTCAATTTTCAGATTAGGGCCAGTTTAATCTCTTTACATGAAAACAAATAAATTGCCAATAAAGTGTTTTAATTATTGCTCTGATTCAACATCACTCAATTTACATTTCCCCCCTATTCACCTGCAGTGTCTCTCCTTAAACATAAAGTCAAATTGATGAAGACTTTTGTTTCCTTCTTTCCACAGGGGCTTTTGTTTTCTGCTGGACGCCCGGCCTGGTGGTCCTGCTGATGGACGGCCTCGACTGCACCAGCTGCAAAGTGGTCAAGCTGAAGCGCTGGTTGCTGCTGCTGGCCGTGCTCAACTCCGTCATGAACCCCTGCATCTACTCGTACAAAGACGAGGAGATGTGGGCCACGTTCAAGAACCTCATGCGCTGCATCGGCAACGGCACCAGGAGGCAGCGGTCCACGAAGGCCAACGCCCGGCCCCAGAGCTCGGGGCAGGACACGGGCACGAGCAGCCAGCCGCCGTCAGAGGAGATGAAAAACGAAGACCAGCAGATTCTGAAGACTTGAGGACCGTGTTGCTGTTATCGGCACAACCCTCCAAGACGAGCTGCCGGGCTGTTGGTCTCTGTTTTGATTGCAGCATTGTTTTTAAGACTCTACTCTATCAAAAATCTGGAATCGAAGTCTTCTGGATGTACACTGGTCAACTATGCATTCTCCTTTTTGACATTTCGAGGGGCATTTTTATTCATGCCTGGTACTTTAACAGACATCTTTCTTGCCATTTGTTTATTGTCTTGGATTTGTTAATGGACACCCCTGAGACATTGGCTCATTTTCATCCATTGTCCTGCATTCGCTCTGACAAACATTCGTACACCAGTGTTCACAGACAATGGAGGCAAGAGAGGTATGACAGTATGCACTGCCAAGAGCTGGGTATGTGTTCGATATTGGCCTGCAGTAAGAGACAGTTTCTAAATGCCTTCCGGACTTTCATGTGTACATGTGTAAAAATATGTTTTCTTATTTATAGACTGTCTACTGTATAGTGTTTGCATAATGATTGAATTGTAAAACCGGCGAAGACTCGGGAGCTAAATCGCCTACTTTTCTTACACTGCAAAAAGTAGTCTACAAATAAGTCTTGAAATGGGTAAATTTGCTCTTGATTTGAACAACTAGTTTCAAGAAATCTGGGGCAAGTTTTTTTTTTGCGCTTAAGGGGAGACACATGTTCAGATTTGGGGCCAGTTCAATCTTTTATCATATAAACTTCTATACTATAATCTAGAAACACATCAATTGCCAAATCTTCACATCAACGGTTCTGATTATTGCACTGATTCAATGTTTCTCTATAGATTAATATGGGAAATTGTAACTTCATTTTCTCAAAATCAATCAATCAATCAATCAAAACTGTATTTATGAAGCGCTTTTCATACAAAATGCAGCTCAAAGCGCTTTACAGATTAGAGATTAAAATGCAATTTAGTAGCTCCTACAGCAGGGGTCTCAAGCTTTTTTATGCCATGAGCTACTTTTACGTAACAAAAATGGCAGCGAGATACTTGCACCTTGAATAAACACGTGTAAGTAATAAGGATGCGACTTAAGTGGAATTAAGATGTTATTTCAGCACTATTTAACAAAATGACTTCAGTTTCCTCTTTATTCTTTACTATAAACCTAAATGTTTGGAGAGTGTTGAACATTTTCAAAAGAAACAGAATTATCATGCAGAAATCTTTCGGGGAGCTACTTGGAAAGGGCTGGCGAGCTACCGAGATCCCTGTCCTACAGACAACAAAATTTACAGTCTTGGACTTACAGTAACAATATTAAATATTGTTACTTTACAATAGTAACAATCAGTCAACTTTTACTTTATTGTTACTGACGGAAGGTTTGTTGAGAGGGATTTTTCATTAATCAATTTCCAGCCTGATATATTGCATTCTGAAACTTAAAAATGAATTGAAAACTTGCAATACATTTTCTCCCCCTCATATTTATATCAATAATAGCATAGGTTTCATATTGATATCACTCAATGTAGCTTTTTTCTGCAGTGTCTCGCCTTAAATTAAAGAAAAATATCTCCTCACACTCAAAATCAGACAAAAAAAATGCAATTTACTTGAAAAAAGATTGTTGTTCATCTTTTTTCATAATTTAAGTGTAAAAAGTCTACCCCATCAGCACATTTCTTTAAATTAGTTTCTCAAAACAAGCATAAGTCTACTCATTTCAGAAAAAATAACTTTTTGCAGTGTACACCCGTACCCTTAGAAACATCACTCCAGAGACAGACACAACTCCCACCAGGTTTTTCCCCCTTGTTCGTCATCCATGTGTAGTATTTTTCCCCGCAGCAGTTCCGTGGAACTAGTTCTACCTGTAGCACACTCGGCGCTGGTCGTATTGGCTGATGTGATGCAAGAGCAGCACACCTGAAAGCGCAGGGCTGTAAATGTTGCGACACACTGGATTTCTTTCTTTCGCGGGCTGAACATGCCGTGATCCAGCGGTGTGACTGACACAGACTCTGACTGTACTCGCTATTATCAGCGCCATCGGCTCTGAGCGATGAGTCCACAGCTCAAACATTTACAGGCTTTAACTGCTGCTGTCTTACTGCCGGGACGTGGTGATTTCATTGTTTTGATGTGACGAGACTGAAGCCTGTACAGCGTATCTTTCCTGTGGATTGTACCTTGATTTTGATAACTTTGATAACTAGCTTGTAGCCCACTAAATATACAAGAGTGTCACACGCAGAATGCAGTTGTGTCATTTTATTATTTCATCGTAAAAATGTTACTTGTTCTGTACTAGAAATGTCTCTGTATAAACTGATGTGTCCTGAACTTGCAAAGTATACACTAGGGCTGGGTATTACCAACCTCTTCACGTGACGATACAGGGTCAACGATACGATACGCATCGCAATACACGTGTGTCCAACTGTCCATAATACAGGACATATTCCAAAGAAACGTACAAAAAAGTATCTTATAGGTACACTAAATAGAAGTTTATTACTATGCTGAATATAACCATAGGGGCAAACAAGCATATTGAATAAAAATGTATTTTATTTATCACGATACAGGTGCCTCGATGCGATACACATACTCCGCAACGATATATTGCGGATACGATATATTGAGCACAGCCCTAATGTACACTGCAAAAAGTGATCTAGAAATAATCTAAATTTTCTGTACTTTGTTGTAATTTGAGAAACTAATTCAAGAAATCTGCCAATGGGGTAATAGGGGGGGAAAAAATGAATGAATGATAAATCAGACTAGGCATAAAATATTGAAAAATCCCTCTGATCAAATCTTCATAGCATTGTTAATTGGGACTATACCTGTTTTTTCCCCCTAGTAGTAGAATGAAATTAGTTTTTTCCTTTTTTTTAGTATATTGCAAACTCAGACATTCCTAGAAATCTAAATATAAACAATTTATTGTCAAATTCATGAGTTTGTATTTCTTTGACTATGACCCAAAAAAGTGACCCTGCCAGTTGTGAAATGTGCTTATAAACTCATCACTAAGAAGAACAACGATTATAGAAATGTGTTAGGAAAGTTAGCAATGTTATTTTTTATTTTGAACTACCACCTGGATGACTGAGAATTTGCACCAGAAAGTTAGCAATGACTTTGGACCACAACTATCAATTTATTTTACTCACTCCCTCAGGTATAGTGCCTTTAAGTACCACATTGGGAAGTTTGGAGTCTGTAGGGGCTGTAGGAGTGGAGATGTTGTTGCCACAATGTGAGAAAAATGCATTTTGAGAATATGGTCATTGAACTTACAATATCCCATGTAGTTCTATGGCGAAACCTTGAATCCGTGCAATAATTACTCTCCTTATTGTAAAGATTCAGTCATTTATTTGTTTCCAGGTGAAGGTTTACAGCACAAACTGAACCAAAACCTGAAAATCTTTAAATTAAATTGTTGTTGATACCCTTTTCTCAATTGAAGCGTAAAAAAAAACTTTTCCCCATTGGTAGATTTCTCAAATCAAGGGCACAATTTTGTTATTTCAAGAAGAGTTTAGTTCTTTCTGGATCACTTTTTGCAGTGTACATTGCAAGTTCAAGTCTGTTCATACAGAGATACTGTCTTTCTATCACATAAGAAGTAAGAACATAAGTGTGTACGGGACAGTCCAGTTTAACGTTTTTTTATTGGCACAAACCGTACCTACTCAGTCTGTTAAGTTTGTCTAAAAATAGACGAGGTTGACAGGGCATTCAAAAGTGATTGTTGTGTTTCTGATTAAATAATAACACTGAGAGCTCCACTTTGGAAATGTTGACTGCTCCGGGTCAATTGGTGCTTGACTGTCTGACAAACACAAAGCCATCAGTACTGAAACTGGATTTACAAATAATTATTTTTAAAATGTACAAGTCGGGCCATTTGTCATTTATGAATGTTATGTAGTAGACACTGAACTGCGGCTGTCCAGTCAATGGATATTGGTCACATTGGTGACATTATGACTGTTAAATAACTATAATGACTGACTTATTACCAGTGGTGGAAAGAAATGGAGTAAAAAGTACAAATTATAGGTACTTTTACTTTACTTAAAGGGACTCAACGGAGTTTGATCATTTTCATACTCGTGACACGTCCACGTAACTGCAGTCTCCATGTTAAGCTGGTGAATGACTGCTATCTCGGCCCGAACACGCAACTTTCTAGTGACGGTGCAGGCTTATAGCGGCAATGAGTGGGATAGGTGTGGGCTCACAGTACAGCGCGGGACATTGCTGGAGCATGTAGGGTGGAAAATGTATTATTTTTAAAACTTTAACTTCCGTAGAGTCCCTTTAAGTCAATTTTATGATGAATTCCTTTTTACTTTTACTTCTCTAAATTTTAGATCCTGTATCTGTACTTTTTACTTGATTACATTTTTAAAATTCGGTTAAAAGTATTTTATTTTCAAAGTGACCTCTCTATGACCAACTGGTTTGGTCCCAGTTTAGACCTGGTTTAGTCCTGGTTTAGACCTGGTTTAGACCATAGGTGTGTATAATGATGGTGATACATTGGTTTTGGCTTGATTGTGAATGTTCTCCGTGTGCCTGGGCTCCAGCTCCAGCCCGTCTCCACTGCTTGGTTATAACCTTATATAAATGATGTCATCTGAAGCCTTTTGTT
>OMNZ01027853.1:3126-16640 GCA_900303255.1 Lesueurigobius sanzi | reverse complement strand
CGTCTCCGTGTGTGTGTGTGTGCGTGTGTGTGTGTGTGTGTGTGTGTGTGTGTGTGTGTGTGTGTGTGTGTGTGTGTGTGTGTGTGTGTGTGTGTGTGTGTGTCTCAGCTAAGCCTCCCTCCTCCAGAGTTAATGGTTGTTATTAGAGGAACAGGCAGCTATGAGATGGTGTCATTTTTCATCCCTGTAGTACAAAACCACAGCCTCTATTAGAAACCATTGCGCCGAGTTTCACTTTAGGTTTGATTCTTTTGTTGGAGGAAATTGGATCCTTGGTCGGAGTGCGTCCGCAGTGATACAATGAGAATGCAATGATGCTCCGTACTGTCAGGTGTAGCCCGGGTAATCCCACGGGACTGAGGGGAAGGGTAACTGTGTGCAAAGTCAAAGTAGAGGGGAACGGCGGAGGTGTAATGCCACGCTCCTAGGGGCCGTATCGATTTCCCATGAGCCACTGGGGTGTTTACGGCTCCGCGAGTCTTACGGCTTCCCCCCCGTCATGGCGAGATGCTGAAACATTCGCTATCCCTCGTGACGACGCCTCTCGATACAAGCCGCCTTTCAGTGAGTGTGTTACTAAGGCTTTACCGGCTTTGGGAGAGTTAGACTTTTGCCTAGACCAGGGATACCCAAACTTGTCAAGCCGGGACACCTAAAATTATTATGTGAACAAATCCCCCACTGTAAAAACTGGGCCATAATATACTGTGGTTTTCAACTGGTTCTGCCCCAGGGACCAGCATTCAGACTCAGCAGTAGTCTGCGGCCCACTGTGTGTGCAATATAGGCCTATTTTTTTGTATAAAAGATGGCTATATACTTTATATTTTACAATGCTTTGTGTTCTCAAATGTTTAAAATAACAAAAGTAGAATTATTGAAAGAGTTAATTTGCAAAAGCAGATTTTTTTTCCAACTTGTTTTAAATGTTGATTACCATTTAAGAAAGGTGACACCAGTAAAGTTGAATCCATTTGATCAATAAAAAGTGGCTTAATATTTATGAAGCAATAAAATAGGTCTGGTTATTAAAAACACTGGTACACAAACAGAAAATCACAAGTATACGTTGATTTTTGTCTGTTTTTGCAAATGAACATGCTTCATATATTAACTTGATATTCATTAATATTCAATATGCCGTGGCCCTAGTGTATTTTAGTAGTTAAACTGGATAGCAAGTCACGGACCACCAGGGGGCCACGGACCACTGGTTGAAAACCCCTGCTGTAGATAATATCAAGCAAAAAAAAAATTTTTAATCTGGTTTAGTAATATATGCGATATCGCGTGCCCGTATGGTCAATTCTCTTCATAAAGTCACCTTTTCAAATGGAAATATTGTACAATTTAGCTGTATTCTATTGAGCATTGATGATTTACTAACCGAAGACAGAAGGGCAGCCAGCGGGGGAAGATAGCGGGGCATAGTCATAGCAGTGCTAGCTCCCAGCCGGCCAGCACAACAGCTCCTCAAACTGGGCCTGGGAACTGGAAATGCCGCTTGGAGCAGCCGCCATCCAGGTGCAGTGTCTCTGGAGGATTTGAACTTCTAAAACTGAACTTCTGTACATGTATAAGTTCCATGCATGTTTGGTTGGAGAGAGTGTTGGCATAAAATGTAAAAATCTCACTCAGATGGAAGACTTGGCTTCTTGCGATACTGATATTGCATCACCTAATATTGCGATACGATATTTTGTGTGATATATTCTGCAGTCCCACAATGTTTACTATGATATTTGACCTCACTTCAAAAATCTGTGCCGTTTTCAATTAATAATTATATTACACTATCAATATTTTCTTTGTTATATCTTGGAATCTTGGGAACCCCAGTACTCACAACCCCCTGTGGGTCCCGACGCCCACTTTGGGAACCACTGGTCATCAGAATGATTTGATTTTTGCTCTAGTGGAGACCGGGCGTGATTGTAACACTTTTTGCTTGAAAGCTGTAACTCACTGATCGTTTGAGCGGTGACTCTTACACAAAATACCTACATTTGTTGGCTACAAGTGGCGGCTCATAAGATCCCTATAATCGCAACACAAACGCCATGAGAGAGGGTCAAACCAAAGAGTACCTCTGTTACAACTCTCCCCCCCTCTCCCCTCTTGTAACATTGTCAGCAAATGTAAATTCTTTTAAACACTTAAGTAGGAAAAACATTTAAGTAGGAGCCAAAAAAATACTTTCTTGTCTCAAAATCAGTCAGTGTTTAACTTGGTCTTGAAATTTGATATTCACTGTGTGTGATCAAAGAGGAAAGGACTACAGATTGACAGGATCATATTACACTTATCTGGACTCTGATTGGTCAAAGTGGTGCTGTTATAACCCTCCCTGTGTTACAATCATCCCCGGTCTCCCCTACATTGACACATCCGGTATATAAAAGGTAATAGCCGATATGAACAGCACATCATAAACAATCATACACAGTGTAGTGCAATTTATGTGTCATAAGAGGCTACATCACTACATAAACAAAAATATCACACACATCTACTTTTAGGAACTGAATTCATCTTCATTCTGACCTGACATTTCTTTCATAACACGAGATTATGTACCGTCCCTCGTTCTCCACACCCTGCGCATGTTGCACTAATGGCAAAATAATTGAGTCTAATCGAATCGGGGCAGTCTGTTTTGCAGCATGTGTGCATCTCGGCTGCTCGGTCCCGCTGAGGTGGAAGGCTAAACGCACACAAAGGCGAGACCTATAATTGGAGCGTGCAACACAACACAATACATTTTGTACGTTTTGTATTTGTACTGAGTCAGCTCGGGCAAAATACCCCACAAGAAGTTTTGACTTTTCTTTCCTAATACAGAAAGTGC
The DNA here is from genome assembly GCA_900303255.1 of Lesueurigobius sanzi. Lineage (NCBI taxonomy): Eukaryota > Metazoa > Chordata > Actinopteri > Gobiiformes > Gobiidae > Lesueurigobius > Lesueurigobius sanzi. Next base: position 13,792 of record OMNZ01027853.1, on the reverse strand, counting down.
GTTGAAAATAAAAAAAAATATATGTTTGAGTCTCTATAAATAGCTAATGCACTGGTCTAATAGCGTCATCATTGCGTCAACACATGGCATGGATCCCAAAACGTGTGGATCAAATACCACAAGCTCAATGGAGGGATGAGAAGTAAACACGGAGTGGTCAGGACATAAGACGCTTAATCTTACAAATGTACATTATCTCATCAGTGTACAAATCACTAAATATTACTAAATGAGATCTCCTCTTGGTGGACGATTACGTGTGTGTGCGTCGGTGCTTCTCATTTGTTATCGGTCTTTTCTAATGTATTCCAGTTTCCCCTTATAGCCTGGAGTCGTGGCTAGAAAGACTGTTGATAAGGATCAGCTCGGTGCAGGGCAGGAGGAGAGGGGAGGAAGGATAGAAGGATGAGTGCATCTAACGGGGCACTGCAGCAAATGCACTGGACTGGAAAGGGATTGTACCGCAGCGTATTCTGGGCCAGCTCTGAATGGCCCTCGATGCAGCCTTTTCAATCATCTCAACAATTTTGTTAACATTCGGCCGCGGTTACGAATGTATTGTCGGCGTTTTCCGCTCCCTCCTGTCACCCCGAGCGGTGGGAGGAATTAACTTTCATTCAAACTGCCTGGACATAATAAACATAACTGTTTATTATTATGTCAGGGAAATCGACACAACATTTGCACAAGGTCATTGTCAAAAAAGGATTGAAACATTTTAAAATAAAATATGCCTTGCATTTGTACAACTTTTCTTTTCTGTAAGGAACTGGTGGTAGTACCTTTTAGATCTGAACCAGGTCCGAAACAGGACTGCACCGAAACAAAACTGGGGCTATTTTAGGTAGGGATGCACCGATACCAGTATCTGGTATCAGGCCGATACCACCTGCTTGTACTCGTACTCGTACTCATTAATGTGGGACCGATACCATTTGACAGCGCCGCACCTATGAGCGCACCTCACATCTGATCAGAGCATGACAGACAACAACAAACTGAAATACAGTCCTCCACACAGACCTGACTTTATTACCAACTCATTCCCTAAATCAGTTTGTGCTGAATTTAACCAGGGCTAAATTAAAAGTTTACTTCAGTAATACGTCTGTAATGTTGACAAGAAGAGCATGCTAATGTTGCTAACCCGCTGCTATACTTCTACTGGCGATTCTTAGCGTATATGCTTACGGACTAAATGCATCTGTAAAACAAAAAGGGGACTAAAAAGGGCTCAGGAAGAGCTTTTAAAAGATGTATAGCATTTCCATACTGAGCAACAATTGGCTGCTCCTGGAGCAAAAAATATCCAATAACATAGCAAGTTAGCGCTAGCTCGCAAAAACAACCAAATCTATTCCAACGCTAGCTGCAGTGAGGCTACCATACCTGTCAATTATCCTGCTTTGGCCAGGAAACTACTGTATTTTACCCCTCTTTTCTGTAATATTATCCCGTAAATTTCACGTATGTTCACAAAACAATGATACAAAACGCTCTCTCCAGACTGAACTCTGTCACTAGCCTCAGAGAACTGCCTCCTGCAGCAGACTGGGCAGCAGTTATCGCGAGGTTTGTGCGACAGCGGGGACAACCCATGGGACAAACCTGGCTGTCAAGTGCCCCGTTTTGGCCGGGATACCACCGTATTTTACCCCTAAGGGAATATTTCCCTTATTTTCAGATCCAAAACTTGACCATTATGGAGACTACTACTGCAACATGAGGCCATTCTAGTTAAAATAATATGTAACAATCTGCATACTGTTATAAATACAACACAGGCACTATGTAATGTTTAGATATGGACAGTGTGTACAATGTGGACATAAATATTTGCTATAATTTTCATCTTAAATTAACTAAGTGAGGCCCAAAAAACACATCATTACACATGCTTATTACAAATATTATATTCAGTAAAATAGCTTTACTTTAAATGTATATTTCTGATCAAACTTCTCTTAAAAGTTTTTATAAATGACTCCAGTGAGTGGAAATGAGAACTAAACACTTTAGCCCAGCTACAAGATGTATGTTTGAAGAAAATGCCTTGTACTCGTATCGGTACTCTGTATCGGTGAGTACTCGAATCAAAGTACTCGTATTGGTTTGAGAAAAAGTGTTATTGGTGCATCCCTAATTTTAGGTCTTGAGGTTTGATTAACCGTGAAAAGCAATTCTTCTAAATCTGAGCTAACCCAAAGGAGCGTTGAATAGCAGAACGCCTGAGGACCATTTAATTATGAACAAAATTCTCAAATACAAAATTCTGCATTTATAGAAACACTATTGTGTACGCCGAAAGAAAGCTGTGGGTCAGAATTTAGTCCCACGCTCAGTTTGGAGGCCTTGATCTGAAAATCGCTGCAGACCTGAAGACCCATAAACCTGCATTAGCTCTTAAGTTAAAAGAGGTCAGAGAGACCCAACCTTACATTCCTGTCCACCCCCGTTATGTTTAAACCTAAAATACACAGAACATGCTCTATATCCTTTTAGCACAGGCATCCGACTCGCATTGTAATTTCCATTGCGGTGTCTTCGGGTCGTTGAGGAGGAGAGGGGAGTGAGTGCATCCAGAGTCGGCCCATAAATCAGAGGCTGTGGACGGATGCAGACAGGAGGAAGACGGGGGTGGATGGGGGTTGGTCTGAGTGGAGCCGAAACTGTCCGCCCCACGTGTCTCCGAGCTTCACCGTCGCACCTCCATGTAGCCGTCCGCCAGCGAAATGGCAACAAAATGACAGATTATGCGGCAATTTAGAGGAATCACGATGTTGTTTTTTAAGATGTAATTGAAGCTGAATTGTCGAATCGATCGGATGTGACATTTCTGTGCGCGACGTGAGTGGCTGAACTCTGGATACATAGTCATGTTTGCTTTTGATCCTTTGTAACCAAATAAAATGATGAATGCATTTAATTAGCTCACTCAAAAGAGGGTTATTGTAGGTTTTATTAATTAGGAGTTTTACACCTGGATGCATCAGCTGTTTGGTGACTTTTCACCGGAACATCCAGTAAAATCACAGAAGAAAACCGAGATCGCTTGTAATAAGATCAACATAATAGTCAGTCTGGTAACTCTGCCACTTTGCAAGATTTGGGCTGCTCAAGTACTATACTGTAAGAAAAATTGATAATTATTGCAACACAGTACATTTTAGCACCTCTAAAGGCCACAAGCACCAATGCTCTGTCGCAAAAGTGATTGATTGAACAAGATATTACAATAAAAGGAACATCAGAGGATACTATTCGAAAAGGAGTAGGTTGAAGTCCTACCTCCATCACACTTTAGCATAGCTACATACTTTGTAACTTTGCAATTTTTCCAGTCATGCTTTAAATATTATTTACAACATATTATACAGTATTGTGCCGATAATGATGCAAAACATATTTCTTGTACGCATGAAAATGCTCATACAGTTCACACATTTGACCGCTGCTCTTCCTCATACCTACAGAAAACAAGATTTAAAAAAAAAGTAAATTCATTTTTACACTTCTCTTTAACGCATGCCACGAATATAGAGACACAGGCTTTTCTTAGTTTGGGCATAAATTTAGCTTCCCTCTTAGAAAGTAACTTCCCTTTCTGTCACAATTAAATCAGGAAACCTCAGTTCGTGTGATTTTTTTATTTTTTTTTAACAGCCTGTTTGTATGTTCTGTGTCCAACATTATATACCATCCTAGTGGTTTTTTTTGGAGTATAAACAAAGGTTGTAAATTGCTCTGGTACAGTTGTGCTCAAAAGTTTACATACCCTTTTAATCTTTTGGCCATTTTTCATAGACTATGAATGATAACACAACAATATTTTTCCCACTCATGGTTAGTGGTCGTGCGAAGCCATTTATTGCCAAAGAACTGAGTTTACTCTTTTGAAACCATAATGAAACAGAAACTACTCAAATGTCCCTGATCTAACGTTTACATGACCTTCAACAACTGCCAGGAAAATTGTTCAAGAGCAAAGAAAAACTCACTTCAGCTGAAATACAGGACTCTCTGACAAAATTGATGTTTGTTTCAAGATGCACAATATGTAAACCTTTGATCAGGGACATTTGACTAGTTTCTAGTTGAAGAGCGTAAAGAAACAGGTTTTTTGACAATAAATGGCTTCATGCAACCACTAACCATGAGTGAAATAAAGGTTTTTGTGTTATCATTCATATTCTGTTAAATGCATAAGTTTACATACCCTAACATTCTGCCAGGGGATGTATATTTGCAAGCACAACTGTATGTATTTCCCAATGTCTCTAAACAATAGCTTAGATATGGCATTACAAGAGGAGTGAATAAAATATGCTTTGTAGGCAGAAATTCTTCAGTCTTCATCTGTACTCTGTAGTTGAAGTGTATATTGCTTTGCTTTATAATTCAGAAATAGCTTAATTTTGCCCAGGACACCAATGCTTTTTGCCAGCTTTATTGTTGCATTTTGAATTTGTGGCTTCCAGCTTCACTTCCGTGTTACATTTTTTATTACTAAACATTATGCATTTTGTTTTATCAAAAATGCCTGTACTAATGACAAATTATGTGGCAAATAGTGAATAATATTTGTCAAAACCAATGATGACAAAAAGTCAGTAATGATTTTGGACTTTCACTTCACGTGGCTCAGTAGCTTCCCCTAAAAACCAGTGGTTCTCAACTGGTTTAATGTCAGGACCCACCATCAAGCTGAAAATTGTATGCCAAGCCGTGACCCAAATAACAATTGAATGTAGTATATATGTAAAATACTATATTTTCTTACAAATTATAGTTTAATAAGTACATTGACCCTAAGAACAGCCAAAATAACATTCATTATACAGTATATTTAGGTCAAAATTTCTGAGATTTTGCTTTAAATTGAAATTGATTTCAATATTTCGTGCAGCCCTACATAAAAAGATGATCCACCCTGAGCACAACACGCCTGGGATGATGAATGTTACATCCTGTGGTCCAACATTCATTGAGGTCATCGCCGTGTTGAGCACCTTCAATCATCTCACCTTGTCCACACTGTCCTTTCTGTTCCTCTCAGGCCACCGCCCCCACCCCGCACCCCCCCCACCCCCCACTTTGCCCTTTAGCACACTGTCTCTGACCCCTCCCCTCCTCCTGCTCTGATTGATCTGCTGCTCTGCTTCGTCTTGTGCGTGGATGCCATTTGTGTGCATCACCGTAGCGCACCAAACTAATGGCCTATAGAGTTCTCTTAATGGCACCGTTACAGCATGGCCCGGGCTACAGGGTGTTTTTACAGGCCACAGAGCTGGGCGGATTACCCCAATCTCAAAACCCCCTTTCTGTGTGTGTGTGCCTGTCTATGCTAATGGTTTGTTTGTGCAAGTAGAGAAGGCGAGCCACAAGCTTCACACAAGGAAATACACACATGTGGTTTCAGGGTCCAAGATGGAAATATAGGGCAATATTTGCATTTAAGAAGTGAGAGCTGCATGTTAAAACATTCGACCTCTCCCACTGGTTTGTCAGCTGGTTTGTTCTGAGAATATGCAGCATGTCTAGCGGGGATAGGCGAACACAGAGCAATATAAAACGATTGAGATGCTTTTGACGAGATCATTTTGTCCTGAAAGTGAATTAAAAATGGATGCATTATGAATGATGTAATAACGAATCAAATTTGAATGAGAAAATATAGTTGTGACGTGTACCGCACATTTACATTGCCAAAAGGATGGGACACATTTTAAATTAAATTTGTAAGGGCACATCACATTTGGTGCGAGCAATAAAAGTACATTTAGTACTTTTTGATCCGGCACGCCAACTTTAATGACTGGGATGTGCGTGTTTTTCTTTTTACCTTGACACATTTTAAATTATGCTACTTACTGCAACTGCTCAATATCATATATGTTAAAAAATTATTGATGAGTCTTTGAGATTTGCACTTTTCCAGCTGTGCTCAAAAGTTTACATGCTCCGACAGAGTATTAGGGTATGTAAACTTATGCATTTCATATAATAATGTATGATAACACAAAAACCTTTATTTCACTCATGGTTAATGGTTTGTGTGAAGCCATTTATAATCAAAAAACCTGTTCGTTTACGCTTTTCAACTAGAAACTAGCCAAATGTGCCTGATCAAAAGTTTACATGTTGTGCATCTTGAAACAAACATTTCTCAGAGTCCTATTTTGTCAGAAAGTCCTGTATTTCAGCTGAAGTGAGTTTTTCTTTGCGCCTAAACAATTTACCTGGCGTTAGATCAGGGACATTTGAGTAGTTTCTGTTTCATTATGATTTTAAAAGAGAAAACTCAGATCTTTGACAATAAATGGCTTCGCACAACCACTAACCATGAGCAGGGGAAAAGATGTTTGTGTTATCATTCATGTTCTATGAAAAATGGCCAAAAGATTTAAAGGGTATGTAAACTTATGAGCACAACTGTATTTGCGAACACAACCTAAAACAAGAAAAAATTTGTGGAAAGTTTAGTTTGCAATGCATAGCACTGTTTTGAAAGTCTTGTTTTACACAATTTGAACAAAAAAGCTTTAATTAAATTATTGCGTTGAAATTTGTTACTAAAATATTGCAGTCATTTTACCTCAAAATTCAAGATAATTATCAAAAGTCTTATTTTTTTCTCATATTACGCATTCTACAGTGTACAGATTCTGTGTAGTAAGAATGTGCATGTATTTGCAGTGGGAACTTGTGTATGTGAAAATCCAGTTTCCCTGGAGGCTACGACTCCAAAGAACTTGCAACTTTAACACAACATTTCAGAATGTTTACCACTTAAGCAGTACAAATGATGCCTCCTTTAATTAGGGTGTTTATCTGGCTTTTTACTAGATAACCGACTGGTGCTGCTGTCTGCCTCGATTACAGTCTCGACACACTCTCACGCACTTCGTTAAACACACTTTGACACCGTGCTGTGTCTCCGCTTCCCACCGGCTTATTCAAGGATTTGCACCTACACATTATATCACTCGTCTCACTGCAGCACTCTGTGAAGCAATATGGCTTTGAATAATGTGATATGAAGACCCCGCGGAGAAATGAGCATCGCCCGGAGCGTTTTTACTTTGTAGAAGCTAATTACAGTATGTGCTGAAGAGTTAGTCAAATACTTGTAAACAATAACTGACTTTGTTCTCATTTGTAAAGCTGTTTGTAGATGTGTTGTGCCCATTAGTAGCCAGCGAAATGCATTCAGCTTTCAATTCACTCATTCTCAATTCCTTCAGGTGAAATAATAAAGCTAATCTTATCTTAGAATTGAAGAAAAATGTTGACCTAGATTTCACATTGGTTTCATGAATCGATCAAAAGTCATTGCTACACATTCCACCTAAAGGTAGGTGGAAGGGGAGGGTGTGTGAGATTTTCTTTAGGTTATGAATAAGCTAGTTAGTCGTTAAAAGATTTTCCTTGTTTTTTGGGGTTCAAAACTCATTAAAACAGACCAGGAATTAAATATTGAAAAGTTCTTCTGCACAAACCTTCAACATATTGTCTGGACTGGGAAGTTTGGAGTCTGTAGGAGTTGTAAAGTGGAGATGTTGTCGCTACAATGTGAGAAAAATGCATTTTGAGAAAATGATCTTTTGAAGTTACAACTTTTTGTATGAATCTAGGATAATTAGGAAGATTTTAGCCCCGATTCTCCCCTTCTAACAATGGTAAGGACGCTCCTATTATCGTATAATGATCTCATCAGATATGCCTGCCGTGTGTTACGACTGCTTTCGTCTGCTCGGAAGGACATTGCAACCGCTCCGAACGCAAGTCGGGGATATTCAACATGTTGGATTGTTTTGGCCCGATTTCCTTTCGTGTGTGATGTGCCCCGAGCACACAGCCTGAACGCAGAAACATCCTATAACAACATAAACATGGGATCTAAAATTCTGAAATGAATGAACGTTTATTTCGACTGTAATTAACCAGTGTAGTACGTGACAACATTTGTATGAGAGAAAACAACAACTTGAGAGTTGTTGTGGGAGAACTTGTGAGAGAGTATAGTGGTGTATGTAAGTGTGAGACCAAGTATGAATTATTTCTCAAGTTACCTGTTGTTTTGCTTCTCTGATGACACTTTTCCTCCTCACCTCACCCCCCCTGTGTGATCCTGTCCTAATAGCTGTTGTGACAAGTAAATTTCTCCATTGTGAGTTCAATAAAAAAACTATCTTATCTTATCTTATCTTATCTTATCTTATCTTATCTATCTATCAAGGGGCCCCTCATAACAACTCACCTCATAAGTACAGTCCATGATCGCGCTGTCTCCACTGCTTTGACCAACACCTTTTCTTTTTATATACTTTTTTTACAAACTTATCACCACTGCATCTTCTTCGTCCGTCATGTTTGTTTACTCTGAAGTCACATTTGATCTGGAGAGGTTTTTGCGAGATTTCCCGTTGACCCGGGAATGAAATCTGTTTGTGTGTGATGTGTTGATTTTGCCATGTGGCTGCACACCATCACTGTACGACCACAACTGTTATAGCCACGATTTGTCATCGCCGTTCGTGAGCTCCCTCAGGTTTGGACAAATCGTCTGACAATTTTAAAATCTTGCCTTTCTTGGGAAGATCTCACAATTGATTTGTTTCCAGGTGAAAGTTTATATGTTAAAATAGCCCAAAATCTGAAAATTGAAAATATAGTTTTTTTGCCTGTAGTGTCTCCCCCTGAGACAACTAACCAATCAGAAAACAGAATGAGCCTGATTTTGGGTTTCCAGATCCTTTTGCTAAGCACTTTTCTCTCAATCAAGTACTAATTTGCGCCATTAATTAGGCCACAGGGAATAGGTTCTTTTTTGTTTTGTTTTGCAGAAGCCAATATGACCAAAATAATTGCAGTTTTTGCGTTTTGCTTATTGCAACCGTTCAAATGTGATCTAATCTTACAGCCCACCTTCTGCCCACTACACTATGCTTCCTCTCTCAATGCGTGGCAGCCATTTTCGCTACATTTTACCCGTCTTGCTGTCCCCGTCTCTCCGCTGCGCTGTGGGAAACCCCATTTGCATGGATCTCTCGGACTAATGTGTTTTGCGTGTTTTGACTGTTTCTTCTGGGTCATTACGTTTTGTTCATTTTTATTGCTCTTTCTTTCCTCGCTTTGATTCAACCCAGATGTCTTGTTTAATCGCTTTTCTCTGCGTTTCTGTGCCCTAGTTGTGTCTACAGAGTTCCATTACAAGAATGTTTTATTTGTGTCCTTCACCATATCTACTTACCCAAACGAGTGATTGCAAAGTAGAAGTTGTGACCTGAATGCAGATGGCTTTTTCCACTACGGTCTGTGGAAGCCATCACCAAAAAGAGCTTGTGCACCAGAGGGAAAAGAAGTATGTTACTTTAGACTTCATGAGAGTCAAGTTTTATTTATGTTGGCAAATTAATAAAACTTACTACTTCTACGACTGCTTGTATTCAGTTGCTACTACTAAAACAACTACTACTTGATGGTTATACCACTATAACAGAAAACAGAATCAAAATTTAGTGATTTCAATTTGAAACTTTTGCTGTAGATTACGGACATAAATATACAGTAAGGGGGAAATGTATTGGAAGTGTTTCGGTCATTTAATATTTTCATCTAAAAATAGAGCATTTTATTGCCTGTATTTTCTAAACAATGGATAGAGCCAGGTTTAAATGTATGATTTTATTTTGTTGATACATTGGTTTCAAAGATTTGTGCTGAGGGGATTTTGGATGCAGTGTTTAGTTTTTGAATAAACTAGTTATTAGTGAAAAATCCTAAATTATTCAAAGGGTTCAAAACTCAATAAATAAAAATAATCAGGGTTAAATATTGAAAAATCCCTCTGAACAAACCCTCAAAACAACACTTTCAAGCTTGGAGTCTGTAGGAGCTGGAGATGTGAAAAAATGCATTTTGAGAAAATGGTCATTGAAGTTACAAAATCCCATATACAGTAGTTCTACGGAGAAATGTGGAATCAGTGCAATCATTTCACTCCTTATTCTAAAGATTAGACTTCTTTGTCGGCAGGTGACAGTTTATATGTAAAGAGAACAAACTGGCCCAAAAATTGAAAAGGATTGAGCCAGCGCTGTCTCGCCTTCAAGGCACTATACCTGATTTTTTTACAAGTACAAATAATGAAAGCGGGAGCGAGTAAATTAAATTAATAGTTATGGTACAAATACATTCCTGTCTTTTCTCACACACATTTCTAAAGTCTCATTTCCTCATAAAGATGAGTTTATAAGTTGTTTCAGAACTTGGAAGGGTTACTTTTTTTGGGTCACTGTCACAGAAATGCAAGAAAAGAAAATTACAGTTAAAAAGTAGTAATGCATAGAAAATATAGTATTAAGTGCTGAACAGACTTGCTGCTTTTAAAGACAATACTAGATGAGATGAAAAATAAGGTACAAGAAATTAGGGCTGAAACAACTAATCGATTAATCGTCAACTAATCGATTATTGAAATAGTTGTCAACTATTTTAGTAATCGATTAATCGTTTCTGGGATATACAGACTCAGACAGAGTAAGGATTACATCAAAATTTTGTATTTTTTGTGAAAAAACTATGTTGACTCTGAAGGCATTGGTTCTAGAAGTTTTTTTTTTGCAAATATTTTTGCTCTGATTGTTCCAAATCTTGGATCGGA
>OMNZ01027839.1:0-13029 GCA_900303255.1 Lesueurigobius sanzi | reverse complement strand
ATAGTTCTGTCCTGTATATTCACGCCTTTATCTCTCAGGCCCATGCTTCATATATATAAGTCTGCTGCCTGGCAAAGTACAACCTGCTTAGCTCAGAGGTAGAGTTCCCGTTTTAGGTGCATGAGGCCGCTAGTTCGAATCCACCCCTCTGCACACCTCTTTTTCCAACACACTATATAGACACAAATCATACGGATTTACCCCTGAACATGGGGACTGACAAAAAGAAATAGTTTTGTGAGTGAGACTTGTGTTGGGACAACAGTATTATATTTTTTCAGAGTGAAAAGAATATTAACAGTGTAGCCTGTGGGGATTGAACCCGGGCGTCTGGAGTGCCAGGCAGATGCTTACTGTGAGCGCCACTGAAGATGGTGACGTCAACGGTGCTCACACTATATATGTATATATGTAATAGGGGTCAGACGTTAAAGCTGTAGCTGTGTCAATGTGCGTCTATAAGCGGCATCTTTGGCAGATTTGCGCGTTCAAGAATGGGCGTCATGAGCGATAACGCGTCTTTGGTCTGAACGGGGCTTTAGACCCTCTTCAGACCCCCTTCAGACTCTCTTAGACCCTCTTCAGACCCCCTTCAGACTCTCTTAGACCCTCTTCAGACCCCCTTCAGACTCTCTTAGACCCTCTTCAGACCCCCTTCAGACTCTCTTAGACCCTCTTCAGACACCCTTCAGACTCTCTTAGACCCTCTTCAGACTCTCTTCAGACTCTCTTCAGACTGAGAGGTGAAACATTCTACACTCAAACAACCCAGTCCAGCTGAAGACTTTGGAAACTTAAGTCTATAGTTGTGCTAATTACACCTACTCCTTCACCACCAGCCCATGCATGCAACAGCGCACATCACTTCCAATTATAGCCACGCTCCTTTAAGCCTTAGTGCAAATCTTGTCCAAATGAAAGCTCTGTTCCAGCAGGCCTACTCCTGAGCTGTACCCAGGGACCTGCTCTGACAAACAAAGCGGCCCGTCAGCTTTATGTTTCCTGACACTTTCACAGCCCCAGCCTCTCCCTTTATGCGCCTTTATTGTGCTGGCTGCCGCTTGGAACACTTTTTGAGTGGTCCCCCGGTGAGATTAGACGTCGACGGGCTGTTCCTTACTGTGCCAGAGTGGAGCCGGATAAAGAAGAAAGCAAATGATTTGGCAGGGAAATGTACATAGAGTTATATGTGGCTTTGTGGGATTCGTTTTCTCGTGGGTTAAAATAACTTAATTAAGATTTTAACCAATGTACGGATACAGTTGCAATGTTTGGGACAGGTACTGCCACTGTGATTAGAGACAGCTTAAAGCCACACCGTGGAACATTCCAGATTATGTGAAAATACGAAAGGTCCTAAGCAGAATGTTTTCTTGGGGCAACTCAGTATGCTATTGGATAGATACTTCACAAATCAGATACAGTGGTGAGTCTCTCACATCTCAACTGACAATGTTTGTAAAAGAAGGTTATAAAAGACAGTTTTCAGGAGAGACAAGGGCAATATTTGGGTTGTGGGGGGCCCTGTTGGTCTCTGGGCCTTAAACAGCTGTATAGTCTGCTTATAGGCTAGAGCCAGCCCTGAAGATATGTCACAAGAGCAAATAAACTCTTCCTAAAAAACAACTAGACACAAATGATTTTTTGCAACAACATGTAAAAAACTTTACCCAGGATGTAAATACTTTACCAAAGTAGACCTCTGTGTTTGTAAATGTAGATGATTCAGCCCTGAAGCTACAGGCTAACGTTCATTTGATGCTAAAAAAAAAAAAAAAAAATTAAAAAAAAAACGGTAAAATAACACAATCTGAATATTTTTATGAAACACACTTGCTTGACAGTTTTTCCTCTGTTTATGAAATCTTATTTTACGTTTAATTTACATTTAAATGTGGACAGGAAGTGGTCTTTATCCTACACTGGACAACAGGAAGTTAGCCAAAAAGACGTATGCTTTTGCTGCGTTCCAGTTGTCCTCGGAAGTCGGAATTTCCAAGCTCCGACCAGGAGATTTCAACTGGAACACACGCCAACCTTGTAATTCAGACTGGGAAACTGGGGATGGATCTCTCAAGCCCGAGTTAGAGAAAACAACATGGCGGCGCCCAGTGTTAGACATAAATAAAACAGCCGACAGCTATATTTATGTATTTCTTGTGTTTCTAACCCTTTAGTTGCCCTCTGTTGCTCGCCCGCTGTCTGTCGCTCGGCTCCAGCTGCAGTTGAGCCTCAGCAGTTATTAAATATACTGTTTGATCTGCGATGCTAATGTTGCTAACGCACCAGGGGCTAATGACAACAAGAGCTAACTGCGCTCTGTAAATGACTTGAAACATGATTTATGAAAACATAAATACAACCACACTGTTCGGGTTTAAAAATAAGTTCGTTAGGGGCATAAACAGCTGACTTTTAGCAACTTTGTATCTTAAATGATGGACTTGTGTCGCTATCTCATTAAAATTTTCCGACCTGACAACTGGAACACAGTAACTCGGAGGAAACGAGCTCCGAGTTCCGACCTCCGAGGACAACTGGAACACAGCATTACTCTGGGGTTTTCCACCAACAAAATCTCCTGGATGAAGAAAATGATTACAATATATTCTGTTAATTGAGTGAACTGTTACACACTATAAGTTTAATATCACAAACATTGCAGAACATGTTTGCAGACGTCTAAATATCATGGTTAGGAAGTTTTACAACAAGACAGTTCTTTTTTCTTTTCTTGTTTCTTTGTTATACGAAAAATTGCAGTCTTCACAAAAGGTTGCATTCACATTACAGAATTCTATTTCAGTGGGAGCCATTAGAGCTCTGTGGGACAAAAACAGTTTGTGAATACATTTCTAAAAACAATTTTGAGAAATGTTGTACTTGATCAGTACTTAATTTGATAGTGACTGGATTCACAAACCTGCCATAATGTTCTCATGGCTGAAAGTCCTTTCTACTGGTTAACATCATGCATGTTTTTGAGCTGTAATCCAGGACAGGGATTATACAGGCAGAACCAAGTGGAAATGAAAGCGTTTCCGTGTGAATTGCATACCCAAATACTGTATTTATAATGCCACAAGTGCAAAAAAAAAAGGCGCATATTTCATTTCTTAAGATCCGAAACACAGGAATGAGGGGAATTGTACATATTCTAAAGAAAATTGGATACAAACGGACAACTTTCAAGAAAAAAATGTAGTTGGATCATGTATTTTGGAACATATTTTATGTCTTTATGCAGTAAAAATAGTTGAGCAATGTCGCTATTTTAAAAAGTGAAGTTGTGTCGGTGTGAGTCCAATTTAACACATTTTAAGTCCATACCTTCCCCGGACTCGTTTTGACAATTTCCATGCTCAAATTTCCTGACCATTTTTGAATCAAGCAACTACTGTTTTTTAAGTCTTATGTAAACAGCTTCACTCATTGCACACTCTACCTGCAACATATATGTATAAAGTTAATAAAATATAGTTAAAGGATGGTATAACAACTTAATGCAGATGTGCCTGCTCCGTGGGCCATAAGCTCTGGTGCTTTTCCGCTACAGAAAGGTGTGTGTGTTTGTAAGGGCCCAAAACAACCCCAAACATGTACAACAACATTATGGGTGTTGTAACGTTTGCTATGTAGTTTTAGTTGAGCTGGTTTGAAGAGAAAAGAAACGCCAAGTGAGAAGGCTGGTGGAAAAAGCCGAAAAAGCCACCAATACTGACGCACACCATATAGGATGGCCACGTGTCTCTTCTGGTTGCACTGCAGAGCCACTTAGATCTCTGTCCCCTGTTCCACCTATTTAGATAGTGTCCTACTTGTTCAATAAAGATAGGGAATGACAAATGATCCACCTCATTTTACCGAGTCATTGAATGAATTGTGCCAAAATGAGAGGCATTGCAGTTGTTTCAAAGGAGGCATTCAGTCTTGATCTACAGTATATGCCATGAATTCATTCAAAAATCCAAAAATGATGGTCCAAAGCACATCATCTTCTGCATGTTTTGATGAAATATTCAGTATTATTTTCCCCAGTTTGTCAAATATACACATTTTTACCCCATTTCTTTGTTTAACCTAATGTTTCCATCTTTTAAGAAATCATAAATGCGTTATCTGTCATAACTTTCAGGATTATAATCTTTGACTGTATGTGTGATTTTGAGCCAAAATAGCAAAGGAAATGGTTCGATACTGACCCAATTCAAGTTAATTTCACTATTTGAGGTAAACCAGTCCATGATGTTTCATTCAAGTCTTTGCTTCCACATATTGAGAGATTCAGGACCTTATTTTTATGCAAAGGGCTTAGGAGCAAACATACTGTACATACAGTGTATACACAGACACTGTACATGTAATTATGTGAAAAACAATATTGTAGCTTCAAATAATCATCCCTGTATAAAGGAGAGTACATTTTCAGAAGGTAACCATAAAAATATTTTGTGCCAGAAAATAGACAAATACTATACATTTTAGTGCTGACGATTGTTTTGAAGTCACATATTTATCATTTCTTGCCTCTGCGTGATCATTTTTTACTTTAGGTTAATAGCTCATGAAATACATAGCTGGAAAATGTAAGTTTACGCCCTTTCAGGAGAACCCTCAGAAGTCGGTACTGAATTTGTTGAATCTTTTACACTTCAGGGCAACAATTTGATTTTGACTCCTTCCTCTGCCATAGTTTTCCATTTTATCAGTGTAGAAGATTTGATAGAAGCAGATTTTGCATCTCTGATTTCATTATTCCTTCATTTTAAACAATAATTTTGAGATGTGTTTCAGGTAAAGGTGTGTAATATTTGCCAGAGGGAACAGCATTATCCTGAAATGACTCATTTTATTGACATTAAATGCACTCCTTGTTCTTCTGCAATAACAGCGTGGTTTAGTTGTGTCGGGACTCGTCGGGACAGGCTGTTACAAGTGCCACACTTCACATTGCTGAGCTCAACCTGTGTCGAAATAACCAGTTCCCGTAATGCAATGTACGCAATGTACAAGCAGTGAAGAGGAGAGTGTTGTCTGCTGTGAATGTAGCCCGCATTAAATCTATAGACGAGGATGATGGTGGATTAGGTGTTGGGGCTTTTTACAGTGATGTAGCATTCACTTGATAAAGGTTTCAGTTTTAATGGAAAAAGTTTGCTTTACAAGTAAAGTAAGTTCTGTTTTTGTGAGTAAAATAAATCTACTTTCTGTAGTACGTAAAATGTGTTGTTTTTATGATTTTTTTGTATAACTTATATTTGCATGGCATTGAACAGTATCATGCAGAAGTGCGTATGTCCCAATATTAAATGCATGAATTAGAGATAATATAAACAAAGTAACATCCTCATTTTCAGGCCTAAAATTTACCCCAAATTACCTCTAAATGTCCGGAATTTTAAATCCAGCTTTGTGCCAGATAGCCTTTCTTTGTTTTGTTGACAACTTTGCCTCATCTTATGATAAGAACTCATCCAGCTGTCTCAAAATCCAACCATTGACCGTTTCCCCTCTCTCTACAACAAGTGAGCAATCCCTCTCCTCTCTCTCTTTCTGGTGCTCCATGTCGGGGCTTTGCTCAGAGCAGCGTTAAACCAAGGCGCAGGTTAGATAAGTTTCACAGGCAGATCGTGGTCGTAGCGCTGTTCTCGAGTCTCTGATTGCTCTTTATTTGATGAAGATTGGCCTCATATTTACAGAAAAAGATCGAAATTAGTTAATGAAAGAAGTCCCAGCCTTGATTGGTTGAAGCTAGCATTAGCATCTGCTGCTAAATGAAGTATAGAGATTGACAGACCACGTGACTTACGGGCAATGCATTGTGGGTGTGAGTGGCGGCGAAATCAAAACACTGCTTGCTTTTTGAGCGCTGGTGACCATTCATTCTGCGATTTTAACTATAAGATCATTTTTAAATGGCAAAAAACAATCATGTGGAACGCCAAGTAGAGTACGAAGAACAACCTGACAAAAAGTACAAGGAGTGAAAGAGCTAGACCCGTACGGAAATACAGAATGGACTAAAGACGTCAGAGTACTGCACAACTTTCATCACTTTTAAGGCGCTTTGCCAAAACCCCTCATCTGTGGCATGAAAAATAACTTGTAACTCGAGTTATTTAAATTGTAATGACTAATATATTACAGTATTAGTTACTGAAAAATGCCATTACATTAAATTGTTTTTGTACTCTTACACTGTTGTACTCTTACACTGTTTCATTCACATCACAATCATATGTGCTTGAACTAAAAATAAAGAGCCAGAGTTATTGTGCTTTATGAAAGCTATGAACATTCATAACAACATAATGGTTAACTCATTGCTTTAATTCAACACTTGGGCACATACTTTGTTTTGGAACATAAAGCTTGGTCTTCGTTTGGCTGCTCTCCATCCGTCGCCTCTTGGTGACTTCTCTCGTTTTAACTCATTGCTTCTGAAACATGACTCCAGCAATTCTTCTTCCACAAAGGAACACGACAAAAGCCGATCTCTTGAGTTTCCGGTTTACCATGGCTGTCATGTGACCGGCAATGATAGTTTATACAACAGCTTCTTGCCATTCGTACTGTTTATACGGCGACTATACTTGATGGTTGCCTTCTGAATGATCGCTAAAGCCTGTGCGCTAGCCTCTTGTACCCATAATGCTTTGCGTTTTGACCCGGAAATTACGTCACACTTTCAATCTCTATAGAGCATCGTAGTCCCGCCCACCAGCTCGTCTGTACACGCACGCGCCTCGGTGCCAGGAAGTAAAAATCCCATTCAAATTCTCCATAGACTTTTCGAAAAATTCTAATTGTACGAGTTTAAAAGCGCGACGGAGGCTAATCAGCTACGTGCTAACTGTTAGCCATAGCGCCGACATTTTACAAGCAAGAAAATACCCAATACTTGAAAACAGGGCGAAATATTTTTATAACTTTTTAGTTTATAAAGTTTTGGATACAATTTGCATTTGTTATTGTGTGTTTTATGCCCATAAGTCTCCACGTAGCTCATTAGCTGCTATCGTTCTTTTAAACATTTGATATTCATTTTTTTCTAAAAGTCTATGCAATTTTTGAATGGGATTATTAGTTCCGGCACCAAGGCGCGTGCGTGTACAGACAACTGGTGGGTGGGACTACGATGCTCTATTTTGCGCAGTGATCAAAAGCAGTAAGGCAACGTGGAAAACTACTTCAATGCCTGAATTCTACAGGCACTATCCGTTATTTAGGAAACTTTTATGCATAAAATACCTTATTTTTATATGAAACATAAAATGACAGAAAACTTGCAATATATTTCCCCCTTATATTTATACCAGTAATATGCAGCAAAAACCTGAATATTTTTCCCCCCTACTCACCTGGCTCTCCTTAAACCAAGAACACTACAGCTGCCTTCCTCGCACACAGTCAGTGATGCACATAAGGCTTTGCAGGTGAACAGCTGATAGATCCCTGTTGTGGGTTGCCATTACTGAAAGTTCCTTCCTGACCCGCAGCAGAAGTGCAGTTGTCAACCTGTTGTCCCCGCGGCGGCCCAAATATAAAGCGTCTGTGGGAAAAACGCCGAGAGACGAGCTCAGGGCGGCAACAGGACGGGCAAAACAAATACATCAGTCCTGCTGTCGGCCTGGCAGCGCTCATATGAATAATTTATCCCCTCATGACGGATGCTTGGGACCATCTCGCGGCTGACGGTTTGGGAGATGATGCTGAAGTTTGCTGAAGGTCGACGGAGCCCACAGACTGATGATTGCGAGTTTGAACGGAGACGTTTAGGTCGTGTTACTAACGCTGACAAGAGCCATGTTTCATCTCGGAACGCGTCCGTTTGGAGGTCGCCTCCATTCAGGAAGTTTACAACTAAAGCTGGAGATAAGCTGCATGTGTTTATGGCCAAATGTGTTATTATCAATCTGGGTTTACCCTCATCAATCACAACATGGTGAGATGCATCCATAGCGGAGTATAGGAAGTCTGAGCCTTGTTTCAGTGATAAAACTGTATGAAGTGTGTAGGGAGAGCGGGGTAAGTTGAGCCATATTTTGATTAAATTAACCTGTCATCTAAAATATCTAATGCTTGGGATTTTTAACTACACTATGTGAAGGACTAAATATTAAGGTGCACTTGTGAACTACAGTACAGGCCAAAAGTTTGGACACACCTTCTCATTCAATGTGTTTTCAATGTGTTTTCAATGTGTTTTCAATGTGTTTTCTTTATTTTCATGACAAATTCCACTAATGAACCCTGATAAAGCTGTGAAGTGAAAACCATGTCAGGTGACTACTTCTTGAAGCTCATGGAGAGAATGCCAAGAGTGTGCAAAGCAGTAATCAGAGCAAAGGGTGGCTATTTTGAAGAAACTACAATATAAAACATGTTTTCAGTTATTTCACCTTTTTTTTGTTAAGTACACAACTCCACATGTATTCATTCATAGTTTTGATGCCTTCAGTGAGGATCTACAATGTAAATAGTCATGAAAATAAAGAAAACACATTGAATGAGAAGGTGTGTCCAAACTTTTGGCCTGTACTGTATATCAAAGAAATAGTCACTTAAAGCGTCTTTTTAAGCAAGCAACTATAAATTTCAAATTGGCTCGGGGTAAGTTGAACCATGCCGTGGGGCAAGTTGATCATACATAATAATAACTACAGTATAATAATGAAGGTTTAAAAATACATTACAGTAAGACAATAATGCAATGTCTGGCATGTGTAACATTTATTCAACACTGTCTGAATTAAAATTACATTTCTCGGAAGAAAGGATTTTTATTTCCAAATGACAAAAGAGAATAAACAAACAGTAAGGGTTAATTAAAGCACCTAAAACCTATATGACTATTTTGCACTGGTAGAAGTTATTTATTTTTAACAATAAAACTTACTCATGGCTCAACTTGCCCCACTTTTACTGGCTCAACGTACCCCATCCTACACTTAAAGGGACTCTACGGAAGTTAAAATAAAAAAATATATATATTTTCCACCCCCTACAAGCTCCAGCAATGTCCCGCGCTGTACTGTGAGCCCACACCTATCCCACTCAGTTGCCGCTATAAGCCGGCACCTTCACTGTAAAGTTGTGTGTTCGGGCAGGAGTCATGCACGAGCTTAACATGGAGACTGCAGTTACGCGGACGGCCAGAGGTGGCAGTCACGAGTATGAAAATGATCAAAATCAATCAGACATACGTGACATACATGAAGGTTTTCATGACAACAGCCCCATGTGTCCACTATTTCATGCTGTCCATGGATTACAAAAAACCTTTATGGTATTGATACAATGAAGGTTGAAAGAATTCCACTTTTGAGGCTGAAATTCCAGTTTTCTTCAGAGCATGAGCATCTTTGTCTGAGCTGGAATCTCTTGTAGCAGAAAGGAAGTAATGAAAGAGGTCACCAATAAAAGGGCAGTATCTAACTGGTCTCTCAATTCAAAAGCCATATCCAGGGGGAGGCTCAACTTACCCCTATGCTTAACTTACCCCGCTCTCCCCTACTCTTTGAAGTATAGTTTCCAGTTTGTATGAAGTGAAGCGTTGCATAGTTTAGTAGTGATATATTTTAACTTTATTGCAGTCTTTATTGCATTTTGCACATTTCTTTGTATAACACGCTGCCTTTTTTTGTCAAATTATAACAATTATACTGTATACACATAATAACACACATTACCCAAAAGAATGAAATAAAGAGTAAACAGATAAATTAACCAAAAACATATTGACCAACCAAATACATTGAATCGAAAACGAGTGTCCATATTTAATTTCCTTTTTTAGTCAGTTTTTTCCTCTTTTTTTTTTTGTCTCTGAAATTTAATAATAAAAAAAAGAAAAACAAACAAACTAGCACACATTCCAAAATCCAGAAAGATCACCACAAGGCACATCAGCATACTTTTTTTGATATTTAAAGCACAATACTTGCCTTGCACAGTGCGTCCCTCCTTCAGTGTGTCCACAGGTGGTTCTTGGTTATTATGAGTGTGTCGAGGTCTAGGTCCTGTTTCTGAATAGTAATGATCATTTGAATTATTGAAACACCTGTGCTCTTTTATGTGTAACCTCCCACTGTGTGACTTGTGTCGGACAGTGACCCAGCAGGCTGAAGGAGCTGCATTTCTGTGGCAAAATAAATGTACAAATTAAAACAAAAGCAAATCCAGTTGGTGTGGTTTATTGGGCTTGTATTTAATCAAATGTAAAAATTACAATATAAAAAAGAGACTATACCGGACAGTTTTTTCTTTTTTGTAGTGCAGCATTATTTTTGCCCCATAAAAGTAACTTTTTAACTGGTGTAAAAGTAGTAACTTGTGGAAAAAATAACCCTGATGTGTGAAGTCTTCATTGTATTATGATTTATTGATGTTGTGTATGGTCAACCCAAATAGTCAATATGTGACGAAAAGAGGTTTACCGTTTCATCACATTTTGATTTGGAAGGACGGCCGTGACGTGAAAAGACCCATTTTGTCATATTTTGACTAAAAAGGTTAAAAATCAGGTATGACACCTTTAAGTGCTAGCCCTAGCAGCTGCTCAAAGCCTAGGTACCTGGCCTTGCCTTGGCCTGATGTGGGCGTGGTCAGGTATCTACATCATCACCCACTGCCACAGTGCTGTTCCAACATTCATGTCCTCTGAAGGAATGTGTCCTCCGTTTGGTTAGCATGTGGCTAATTTCTCAAGGATGCATCTGTGGACACCCAAACTTTTTTGACCACAACCCCCAAAATTAACATGTGAACGACTCGGGACCCCAATGTAAAAAGTAAAAAGTAACTGCCTTTTGTAATAATTTCAAGTGGCAAAGCATGAAAATATACACGTACTGAGTATGTATTATTGTGGATTTATATTGTTATTTGACCCCTATTCACATATTCTGTTCTAAACTAAACATTATGTTCAAAACAGTGTTCTTTTTACCTTTTCTTTTATCTTGAATTCATTTCATTCATTTTTCTTTCCATATAATATGATATTGTGAGTACATTGCACATTTAAATCTATTTTAAGATTTTTAAAAAAGCTGCATTTTGCAGATTTTATGCAGCCCATTATCCCGTGTCCACGATCTGTCTGAGTTGCTGCTGTGTGCAGTGTGTTATGCTCTTTTTATTGATTGCGGGCAAGGCTGTATTTCTCCACAGCTGACGTACTGAGTGGGGGGTCTGCAGCCCCCACAGCACCCCACTTCCCCCGCCTATGGGTCAGGGCAGGTCAAGTAAAGTAAAGTAAAGTAAAGTTAGTGAGGTCTAGAGGAGCCGCTCAGCAAAGACACGTTTGTTTGGTCATTTTATAGGTATTTTTCAATAAAAATTAAAAAATGCAGTGTTTTAGTTTCAATTATTTCACCATTTTGTGTTGTTTTAAGTCAAATAAGAACTATGTTTTAGTAACTAAATCTGAAATTGGTCAACATTTACATTCATGTTATTGTATTCAAACATATTTGATCAATGTCCACTGCCTCATGGAGCTTCTCCCACGTAGACAACTTGTCCACAGGTTTAGAAGTTATATAATATTGTCTTGCTGTCTTTTTCATTTGTGATGTCAATTCCATTAGCTGCTCTTTCTTGACAAAGACAGGACGTCTTGCCTTGGATCTTAAGGCAGGGCAACGTCCGTCGGCTTTGTGCCAAAAACCGTGGATGAAAACGGCATCAGCGATGGCACCGCATTGTGTGTTGGACGCCATTTTTGATGCAACATAAACGCTGTAGATTTGATCGAGCACATGCGCCCGCGGGGTACAGCAGTGCAGCGTCTTCTTCCACAGAGCGGAGTGAAAGGCCAGGGGAATTTAACAGGCTTTTATCTCCACACTAAATCACAACTGGAGGATTTTATGGAGTGTCACAGCTCTGTTTGCTCTTTATTAGGTTTCACATTTTGGATGTTTTTTAGACCGTTGTTTTAACTTTACTGGCGTCAGAAGATGAAGCAGAATTTATTATTGTCCTAGGCCTGAAAATGAGTGATGCAAGCTGGTGTCTGTTGCACTTTTAGTTTACAGAGAAGTACTTTTACGAGGGTATATTAATGCATTTTCAAAAGGGAGATTTGTTTTATGGTGTATTTAGGGCGAACTTCATTGCACCCATTGGAAAGTGTCCTCTGCCTTTGATCTAATGCCCTGAGGCTGAAATCATTGAATTGGAATTGAATTGAGCTATATCAATATGAAACTTTTGACAAAAATGTATTGCAAGTTGAAGACGGCACTTTACTGCCTCTGTGCCAAGATGTTGAGCCACTTTTCCAGTTTTCAAAACACCTTTTCTCCGTTTTAGACTGAAATCCAGTTTGCCTTTTCTCTAACATTATATTGTGTTTGCAAACATTTGTGGAAAAAAGAAAAGAAAAGAAAAGACCACTGCAATGATTTGTGAATGATTCTTTGTGTATATGGGTGAATTCTTGTGGGGGTCAAAGGGTTGGTGGGTGAAGGGGAATGATTCTTTGTGTACATGGGTGAATTCCTGTGGGAGTCAGGGGTTGGGTGTGTGAAGGGGAATGGTTATTTGTGTATATGGGTGAATTCTTGTGGCAGTCGAAGAGTTGGGAGGGTGAAGGGGATTGGTTCTTTGTGTACATGGGTGAATTCTCGTGGGAGTCAGGGGTCGGGTGGGTGAAGGGGAATGATTATTTGTGTGCATACTTGTGGGAGTGGGGTGGGTGAATGATTTTTGTATTGATGGTTTAATACTCACAGGAGTCAGGGGGTTGGGTGGATGAAGGGGAATGAATTATTGTGTGTATGGGTGAATATTTGTGGGGGTCAGAGGTTGGGTATGTGAAGGGGGATGATTCTTTGTGTATATGGGTGAATACTCATGGGAGTCGGGTTGGGTGGGTGAAGGGGAATGAATTATTTGTGTAGATGGGTGAATACTTGTGGGAGTCTGGGTTGTGTGCGTGAAGGGGAATGATTATTTGTGCATAATAGTGAACACTTGTGGAGGTCGAGTGGGTGAAGGGGATTGATTCTAAGTTGGGCT
>OMNZ01027831.1:25186-40068 GCA_900303255.1 Lesueurigobius sanzi | reverse complement strand
TTTAGGAGCTGGAAAAAAGAGAGTGGCGCTTCTGGAGTCGAAATGCGTCTATATCCACGGCCCGGGTATGGAACAAACACACAACGGTTATTTTATTGTGTGCGATAGATTAGATTAGAGAGTTTTTATTATTTGTGTCACACAGAGCACTTTACACATGAGAGATGAGAGAAGAGGTCTAAACTACAGGGTTAGTGGGTTATACCGTGACCCCATGAGGATTGGGACTGGGAGAATAATGCTTTTGTGAAAATTAGTTCCTAACTAACTGCAGCTAGAGGTGGGAAATATAGCCTACAAGATAAAAAATACAAATTCAATATACTTGTGTGTATTCTCTCAAAATATTTATTTTATTTATTTGGTTGGGACAGTGCATGTTAATGAACACACATGAGAACCATGCATGTAAATACACCACTCCGGATTGTAGCCTTGGGTTAATTTCCCACATTCGCACTCACAAACTCAATCTCATTCATCCTGATCTATTGTACATGTTTTTAGTGGCAGGGGAAACTGGAGCACCCGGAGTAAACCTACGCAGACACAGGGAGAACATGCAATCTCCACACAGAAAGGCCGTGTAAGGCCCAAGATCGAACTCAGGGCCTTCCAACTGTGAAGCTCGAGTGCTAACCACTGTGCCGAGGTACTGTATATGATAGAACATGGTGCACTTTTGTGGGTTATTCAAGACAATTATCTTTTTGGTGGTACAGTAAATTAATTAAGAAGTTTGCCAGCACATTTTGGCATATTTTTGACGGTTTGCAGAAATAACTGCAGCTTCTCCTAATTTGTGGCCATTTAAATTGCAATTTCAATTCGATTACGTTTTTATTTTGCATTTTGTAAAGTCATTTAAAACCGTGATACTGGGCAACATTTCACTCAAGAAATAAAATGAAATTGGTGACGTTTGCAGATGAGAGCATGCTTACGTTTATGTAGCAGTAGCTCTTGTGACAAAGGGATCAACTACCCCACATTCCAACATTATAAAGACACATTCGACAGGAGATCAGTGTGTATGGACTGATTTCTCGCTAAATGGACTCGCTCAATACAGTATGTCAAATCAGAATAACAAAGGAGAATGCAAAGTTGGCCTGTTCATCGCGGAGGGTGCAAACACACACAGCGAGAATGAACCGTCTCGTAAATCCAGCGGCTTTAACCAAAAGCTCAGCAAAGTCCCTCTGTCTACTCTCTTGTGGAGAAGGTACAATTTATGCCCTAATCCCTCAGTCTAGCCACCTGCTGCAGGACCCCAAAGCTTACAGGAGGAGGTTTTCTTACATAAGAGAAGTAAGTATAATGTGAGCACGGCAATATGGCAAAAAATATAATTAAATAAAGATAAATAATCCCTAGCTCTTACTACCCCACATTCCAACATTTTCAACATGTACAGTATATAGCTTCAATAATGTGGTTCATGAGATAGATGTTTCAAAATTGAACACAAAGACTTTGCATTTTAGTCCAACAAAGTGCAAACTCCACTCCAAACGAAGTGCTGTTACTGCCACGGGATGTAGTTAAGCTGAGAAGCACTACACCAATAAATGAGAAGGGCCATAGATTTAATTATAATTTGCCAAGAAAATCAATTAACTGCACATCCCTACCTAATTCTATTGCTTATGACGCTGTCAAACTAGTACAAGTGCAAGAGAAACTGCAGCATAAGAGGGTTTTCTTCCCAAAGAATGGCCCGTGTTCAGGGTCAGTTTGTTTCAACCAGTTTGGCTACTTGCAATTTTCTTTACAACGGAGCTCAATGGTCCTTAGCCTATGTCTGTGCGGAGTCTGTCAAACAGAGTTCCTCGTATGAAAATAAACACAGACACAGCCATGGTGCGGGCAAGTACTACTTAACAGCCGCTTTCACTTTTCTCATGCCAAGCTAAATGATACCTTTGGAGGGCTTGAATGACGGCAAAATAGACTGGAGTCTTCAGGAGATTAGTGCGAGTTGAGCACAGTGGGAACAGCCTCCGTCCCGGCACAGGAGCACAGCCAATTAAAAACACCTGTCTGGTGTTAATCCCTCCCCTGAGCCACTGAAACAACAGCTACACAGCTTTAGTGCCACAGGCTTCATTTGTGAGCAGATGACACATTAAAGCCATATGATGTTTATAATGATATGTCTGGGATTTTTAAATTCGGTTACCAATAATACATATGCTCCCACAGCCACGGTTTTCCTAATGGTGCCAATTAGAGCTGAACGATTATATCGCAATATTATATATTTACACATAACATGCGATTTTTAAGGAAAAAAACAAAAGAGTAAGTCTCTAGCCCATTCCTGTCAGGAGTTATTAAAATTATTAAAATGCTCTGTCCAGCCACTAGGGGGGGGCCAAGATTGTTTTTAAAGGAAGAAATTCCACACTATCCAGCAGAGGGCACTGGTCTTATGGCCATACTACCTTTGCTCTCTCCTAAAAAATAAATTATAAAAGCACAGATGGCTAAAGGACCAGCTGAAAAAATAATTTATTTTCTAAAATGCACATGAATGCAAAAAAAAAATCACATCTGAATTAAAAAAAATATATACTGCAGGATTCTCAGACTCCCCCAGGTCAAAGGGAAATATTTCTGCAGTCACTTTAAGTGCTTTAAAAAAAAAAAATCTAATCGGCTGGCCATATTCCCCAGCCCTAAATTATATTTACATTTATTCTTTGTTAAAATTGTTCAGCCCTAAAGAGGACCTTGAAAAAATAATCGCACATTAAATCACAATCGCAATATTGAGGGGGAAAAAATAAATAAATCACAATTATATTATTTTCCAAAATCGTTCAGCCCCAGTGCCAATGTAGTAGCTGTAGATTCTAATATGAGTTCAATTATTGGTAATAAAGCTCCTGAACATGTTCCCCAACTGCTTTTCAGCTGCTAGCCTTTACCCAAATGAGTGTACAGTGCTCCAAACAGTCCAGATTTTTAAAATGCATGGATTTATATGCACATTTAATAACTTTCAAACTGTGAAGCAGAATCACAATAGAGTTTATTGCCAGTGTCAATGAAGGTTTCACAGACTAGGAATTTTCTTTGGTGTCCGTGCAACATGAAACATAAACTTGTAATAATCATAAATAATAAACTATGGAAAAAGGGCATACAAAAATTATAGAACTATAAGGCATGCATAAATATAGAATAAGCAGCATAAATGGTGAATTTACAGATGCATTAGCAGCAAATGTGAAGCAGAGTTCACACCAAGAGACGCACACAGCACCACTGGTCACTTTTTTAAACAACTTGCTGATTTTAGAATTCACTTTATAGGGGAGAATTATGTACGTATTAAGAAAGTTAGGTTCAGGACCCATTACCACCAAAATAACAATGCAGGAAAACATCTATCATTTTTACCCATAGCCTCATGACACAGAAAGACAAACGGCAATGTCCAAAGTAAAACAGTTGTCCAACATTCCCCTCGTTGTCGCCAAACTTCAGATTTCAGTGTCTTTATTCATCTGTGTCAAAAATGAAAGGTATCCCAGAGTTGAAAGGTCATAGGGTCAGCGGGACATCAGTGTGGTTTACATCATGAGTGAAGCCTGTGAGGGTCCATGAAGCACTTGCACCTGTTGTGGAGCTTAATGCCGGGCCCCTAAACAGATGACGAACTTGCCCTTGTGGGCTCAGTATGTCAGTGAGAAACTAACTTAGGCATTTAGCTTAATCTGACGGAGAAACTAATACATCCAAACAGGGATTTGGAACAGCAGAAGGAGAAGCAAAAGAATGGAGAAATTAGAGACTGTGAATCCAAGCTGAGTGTATGTGGGTGTGGCCCCTTTGCGGGCTAACTTGTTTGGAACGAGACTGTCACAATAGCATATGGGAGGGACACTGTCAGACTGCCATTACTGCTGCTAGACAGGTTTGAGACGCGAGGCATTCAGGGACAGTAAAACACATGCCCAGAGTGTTTTCATAGACTTACAAAAGCTCCCTCTGTAAGCTGCTTAGAAAGGCCATACAGGACCCCATAAGGTCTGCTTCTTAAGACGATAGTCACCAAACAGCTCGCAGACACCAGAAACAGAGATGTAGCATTTGCAAACCAGCACCAACGCGGGTCAAGAACACAGAGGAGCCCAAACACGGAGATAAGAAGTGAAAACATCGGCCGGCGGCATAATTGAATCTTATCTGCGGTGTCTGACTTTGAGACAAGGCGACTTTAGAAAGGCAGGAAACAGTGACCCCTGTGACCAGTAATGCAAAGACATTACTCAGTCTGGAAGAGCTTTCACTTAAGTACTCAAGATCTCCTGTAAAAACACAGTACAGGGCTTCTCAGAAGACATTTTAGTAGGTCATTAAAAACTCATACACCTTTTGTTGCTTGGTGGGTCCTGAGACAGCACTAAAGAAAGTTAAGTGGTTGTGCCACCAGATACAAAAAAGATAAAAACCACAAGAAATGAAAGACCAATAGTATTATTAACATCATAATTCTGCAGCAAGTAACTTTACTTTACGTACTTGAACCATAAGCCCAGTACTGGTCTGGTACCAGAAAAAGTGAAAGACACACAGCCCCCAACTATTAGTAGTTTATATACGTGCAGTTGTGGCCAAAGGTTTGCATACCCTTTAAATATTTTGGCCATTTTTCATAGAATATGAATGATAACACAAAAGTATTTTTTTTCACTCATGGTTAGTGGTTGTTGTTAAAGAACTGAGTTTACTCTTTTTAAATCGAAATGAAACAGAAACTACTCAAAAGTCCCTGATCTAACCTTTACATGACCTTCAACAACTGTCGGGAAAATTGTTTAGGAGCAAAGAAAAACTCCAGTTGAAATACAGGACTCTTTGACAAAATTGGACTCTGAAAGAATTGATGGCATGATCTGTGGTGGGACTCCTCATGTGTGTGTATGTGCTTCCTCATGTCTGTCCTTAAGTGTGTGTTGACTTTGCACAGATCTTTAGTCTCAAAAGATTAAAAATCCTCTAGTGTGTGGCCAACTTTAGAAGAAAAAGATATACCTTCTTTCTACTACAACCATACAATTTTGCAATTAGCCCAACTTACTGCACTAATAGCAAATAAACTTAAGATTGAAGTGCAGCAGTGCATAAAGTTATTTCTATACTAGGTCATGAAGTACTTTTCCCCTTCTGTTCCATAGACTTTATAAAAAGTGCATAGGACTAAAACATCACACACCAGTTCTGTATGGCTGCCACATCTTCCCAGTCACTTGTGGAGCTGCTCAGGCCACAACTGTCTGGCAGACACAAAGACACTGGCCAGAGGAGAAAATGACAAGCCTTCTATTTTCAGCCCAAATCTCTCTCTCTCTCTCACACACACAACCCACGCTCGCCCTGTCCTGCTCCCTCTCCTCCTTCCTCTGCTCCGGCCTCCTACACACACACACACACCACTTTTTCCTCCCAAAATATTTCACCATCCCGCGCCTGTCTGCTGCACTGTGCCGTTTAGCCCGTCATCACGAGGGAACAAAGGGGGTGATGGGCTAGTGGGTCAGTGTGGACTGTAGAAGAGTAGAGTTATGGTTAGAAGTGAAGAGGAGGGGGCAGGGGGTAGGAATTCCTCCGGGAGCAGCCTTCCCTCTCTGCACACGCGGCTATATCAGGAACGTGCAGGAGAGAAGCAGAAAAGAAAACAGGAACTGATAAGGGGTGCAGAGAAAACAAAGAAAGTTGACACGACTTGGGGGGGTTTTGGCCAGGAGGAAGGTGAGGGTGAAGTGGGGCACGGGGAAGCACGCCTGCTGAGGAAATTACAACATAAACATTCAGAACAAGGGGGAAATTTAGCCACACGGGAGCCAAAGTGTGACTGCCTGGATTTGAGTGAACTGAGGTTGCAGAAGTTGGTCAATGTGGGGAATGAGGTCAGCTGATTTCCTCAATATAGCGAATGATCGGGTTATTCAAAGATCTGTCAGAAGGTAATTCAACTGGTATGGAGGAGATTTTGCTAAACATCTTAAATTCGGCTCCTCTTCTGGCTTAATATTTTTGACCATGATAACTGTAATTAACCCTCCGACATCTATGGGGACCGTTTGTGTACATTTTGCAAATGTTAAAATGACACCTTCAGATCTCACCCATCTCTGTGCTACATTTTTTGCCTACACCTGTATCTACGGGAACAAAACGTGCCCCATTGACTTCTACTATAACTTCATGTTTTCAGCCTTATGTATTATAGCCATTATATAAAGTGGTATCATGAAATACCATCTCAACCTAAGCTTCTGGGTTGAAAATTACATGATTTGATATTATTTTTCATGAGTTGGGACCTCTGGACCTCTTTAATATGGCCGAGTTGAAACTGTGATAAACTCCTCACCAGTTTCACAAAGGGTCGCACAGTCAGTTATTAACATCAGGGGACATTTAGTATATAGTTTTTAAAATAATATATATATTTTAAAAACTTAATTTACATTTAAATGTGGACAGGAAGTGGTCTTTACCCTACACTGGCCAACAGAAGCATCATAAAGGCAGCAGTGATGGAAAGCAAAGGCACCATCTAACCACCCATACTAAAAGTCACTAAAAGGTCAAATACGAACTAATAAAAGTTTTTTTTTTTTCTTCACATAAAAGGTTCCACAATGCACCTTTAATGTTAGTGGATAAAGCGCCTAATGATTGACCCACTGCTCCACATTTACCGCCCCTGCCTAATAAGCAGACTATGCAGCTGCTTAGGGCCCCAAGACCCCTGCTTTACCCCCTTGATTTGAGGAGCTAATTTCAAGAAATCTGCCAGTTCTATAACATGAATTTAACATTTAGACTTAAAAACTTTCACTTTAATGCATATTATACTTTTGGGATTATATTATAAATATCAAATCTATAATCAATCAAAAATAATCAAATAATCAAATAATTCTGCTTAAAATAATTTAAGTCCTCCTCCTATTCTGCTCTGTGTGATTATGAACAATAATACTGTGCTGTCTCAGTTTTTCTGTTCGTACCTACCAGTGAAGGACAAAGCTGGAAAAGTGAGCAGCTCAGACAAGACCCATTGCACTTGATAATATTCTTTCGAATATATATATCTCGGTCTCTTTGGATAACCAGTTCGGCTTCAAAGCCAATCATGGAGCCGGTTTGTGTATCTTTGCTTTTTGCCATGGAGATGGAGCCATCAGCAGAGAACACCCCCGTGAAGGAAAGTAGAGGCCCCATCTACCAACCCACCACTGGGTCACTAAAAGGGAAGTACGCACTAAAATCTATTTTTTTTTTTTTTCCCCCACATAAATCGTTCCACAATGCACCTTTAAAGCAGTACCAAGTAACTTTCGACTTGTGCTCCCCCTAAAGGTCCATTTGAGTATAGCACTGTCATAAACACGCTTGCCCCCCACCTGCCCCTCCCCACAGCCACATGCGCACCCGTTTTCATCAAAGCTGGAAGAGTCCCGGGAAGAGTGAAGACACATTTAACATAAAAAATGTCTGACGAGGTGGGTATTATGATGTCGCCGGGTCGGAGGCAGGCAAACTTACTGTGCGACTCCGGCCTTAGGATTCCGCAAGAAATCATCAGGGGTGCCATGAAAATTTCACCTGATCGGCGTGTAGTGGTCAGGTAGAACAATTGAGCTCTCCCTCTAGAAGGCTGTATTGCGCAAAAAATAATAATATGGCCCACAGTCATGCTGCGAATGTTGTGTGGTTGTTGTGATGTGTTCCCACTCCCTGCACACCCAGAAATGGCACTAGAGGCAAAACAGTAAACGGTAAACATCTGGAAAGTCTTGAGTCATATTATTCCCTTCAATTTCCTCTGATTGCCTTGATTGGGTTAGGGACCAAAATAAATGTATATTTCAATAATAATACTTTTTTGCGGGGTGCCTTGTGATTTTTCTTTTGTAAAGAGGGTACCTTGGCTCAAAAAGGTTGGGAAACGCTGCACCAGACAATGCAGGTCAAATGGGACAACAGTGTATCAGCTCCTTTTCAGATCATCAATACAAGATCCCAAATGTGTGCCATAATCAAAGCATCAAGGCCATTTTTGCCCCGACAGTGGTTCATACTGGAGATAGAAGGGAAGGCAAAGCACAACGCAATTATGGTGGTGAAAAGCATAGTCTAATACAGTGATCAAACAGTGAACCTGATTCCATTGTTGGCAGTATTTTTATTTATTTTTGCACTTAATACATTGCCAATAGTTATAGGGGATGCCAAAATGGTTCAGTTATTAAATAGTTGATTTGATATGTCTACATGCGAAACATTATTGCATGTGTCCCTTCACACGCTATTTTGGCCTTCTGAGGAAAAAAAGTGCCTCAAGTCTTTTGAAGTTCCAGCAGTTTAGTCCTAAGACCTACCGCTCAGCTTCTGCTTTTTCAATTTTAGTCTCGTCACTAGTGGAGGAAGTAACTGGGACAATTGGTTGCCTTTTGGACGTTAGATGCCGCGACTAACAATACACACGGTTGTTGTTGTTGTTGTGTCCTTGGGCAAACACTTCAAGCACCCTTGCCTCATTTACTGGCTCACAGATTTTTTTATACGGATTAGTGAGACTGAATGGTTCCTTAGTCTATAAAATTGTGGTAGTGAAGTACCACTTTGTGACCACTCATTTTTGGTTTCAGGGTATCGGAGAGCTGGTTTAGTCCTGGTTTAGTCTTGTGGATGATTTTTATCTGAATTGAAAAGCACAATAATTTCAAGTGTTTGATGAAAAAGTTGGCCTATCACAAAGCACTCATCACAAAGTATGCACGAGCTGAGTGGCACAGTGCCCTCTTTGTGTTTTGGAAAAACAGTGGAGCGTGAATTAGGTCCCTGATAAAAGGCATGCAGACCTACTTCTATTATCTGCTTTAGTTTGGTGTGAAAGGATGCGTCAACGGTCGGTAACCAGCTAAACCTACATACAGTTACGAATATGCCATGAAAAACTGGAAGGGGATCGGACCGTGAGCGTTCTTCTTCATTTAGTTCTGCAGATTGTTGCACACTCACTACACTTTGAGTTTGGGAAAGCTGTGGAGAACTAAAAATAGCCCAACACTACCGCATTGTCCATTTTTCAATAAATCCCCTGCCTCTTGCTGGCTCCTGAATGCTTGACCCTCACCTCTGACTTTTGCATGTGGCAAGTCTAAACAAAAGCACATGTTCACGAGCACACACTGAAATGCTCTCACTCTCTCCGTGGTGGTACTCTGGTATGGCAGTAAACTTTTTATGGCCCAACAGTCGTGCCAAAGGTGTGAACGTGTGGGCTTTGTCATTTTCTTTTCTCTTTACCTTCTTGGACGCGTGGAAGGTGAGACTGGTCAATCTCCAGCTCTGCCATTGTCATGTGCCTGGTCAGTGCCTCATGGTCATCCAGGGAACACTGCACAAAAAAAAAGACATACAAAGCAGACCAGTGTTGAAAGAGGTAGGTCTCACTCATGATATGCAAGAGAGATGTCAAACCAAAAGGAAAAGAGTTAACCTGCTTTACATTTATTTCTCATGATCCACTGTTAAGCAAAACCCCAAAAAACATCATCTATCCATGATCCATTTGCTATTTAGAAGCCACACAGTACACATGCCTTTCAGCCTATCTGTCTAATCTGTCCTTATAAAGACCCAAAACACTAAGCATACAAAACCAGGTCTAAACCAGAAATAAACTTGGGCTAAGGAGGAGCAAAAAAAGAATGCATGTCATCTGGGTAGAATTGGGTCCACAAGATTGTAATATAAAAACAAACACACAACAAAACAGACTTTGAACCTACCTTCTCCCAGAACAGAGTCCTCCTCGGCGCAGTGTTGTTGTGTATCGGCTGCGTAAACTCAACAAGTCCTGACAGCAAACTGTCAACTTAGGCGTCCCGCAGCGCATTCGTACTTTCCCTTCTTTCTTTCTCTTTAAAACGCCTTGACGAATTATCCAACGTGTCACGGAGACTGCAGGACTGAAAGGACCGTAAAAGCGGCAGAGGGCTGTTGTTCTTGGCGAAACAAAGCCCCGTGGAGCTGATGGGAAGCCCGTGTGGACAAACTTCGCCCACAGCCTGCGCTTCTTCACGGCTCCTGTTCGCAGTGGGCGGGATGCGTTCACGGACCTCTCCACAATACGCGCAGAAAAGTTTCTCCACTTGACCCATTAATTTATCCGTTTGTGTGGTTTTATATAGTTAGACTGCGTACATAACGTCAGTACAGCACCAATAGCCGGAGTGAAATGAGTTGGTGCGAACAAATTGTTATGTTATTGGACATTGACAGACACAGCAATATATTTGCCCAAAAACATGAATGCCTCATTTGACTGCCCAAATTCTCCAGTCAGTATATGGTCTGTGCACAAAAAGGGTTCTTTGTAAAAAACCCGACTGTTATTAAATACAGGGGAACGGAAACACGTGCTGCTGAGGCCATTTGTGCTGAATGGCCAGTTGCGCTATGACTGGCTATTTATACAATGCACAAGTAGCCTATTTTATGTTTAATGTGATGGAAGTATAAATAAGTTAATAATAGGCCTACTTAGAGTCATAATACATTTATTTTCTCTTATTACACTAATTTAATTATTAAAGGTTTTTTTTCAGGCAACAAATCAGGCTAACACACATATACAATTGAGCGCATTTCAACACAGGAAAAGTCCCATTTGTAGATACAATTGTATGTATGCATCGCAGTGTGTACAGGGTGGCTTACTTACAGGCAGTATGTAATGTATGTAGGAGTAATGCTGCCCTCTGCTGATGCGCACGCACCCGTCAGACCTGTCAGATCACATAGCGCTGACCGTGAAGAATGTGCACATGCTGCAGCTGCTTTAGCGTAAAACTACACGCTGCCGCTGTTCGTGCACTTGTTCGCAGACACGACACACCAATATGAACTTTAAAAAGCTTAGCCTTAATGCCCTTAAGTGAAGGGGAGGACCGGCTGGTTGTCACGCGTTGTTTTTTTTTGCAAGGGTCCACTGCTCATCAACAGAAGACTCACACAAACATAAATTAAGCTTAACCCTTGACTTGATGTAACCTTGCTTCCTTTTTTATACATATATCTTATTGCTATAAATAGCCTAGTTATTAACTGTCAAAAACAGGAAAACCGTCTGTCACAACATACGTGATCATGTGAGGGGTAGGTTGTCACAATGTGTGGGGTTGGATGTCCATTATTGCCAACTCCGACATTACGTCACAAATCCCCTTAGAATCAATGCAGTGTCGGTGAAAACAAAACCAATATCTGTTTATATCACACCTTTGCCCCTAGGCAGGTTATCATAGTAGTCAAGCAGCATTTCATCACTATGTGACATCACAAAGATCTTCTCAAACCAAATGATAACCACTCAAATGCATTTCAATGGCGGAATTGTCGACAAAAAAAGTGTGACTTTTTAATAATACGAAAAGGAAAAAGGAACTACTCACAAATCAGTGCGGTGTGTTCCACCCACTAATTTGTACGTATGTATTTTTGCAAAAAAATATTATGAGTTGTAAATGTAGGATTTCCCCAATGGGCAAGGATGGCACTTCTCTTTGGTCCTCATGGTGGGGGGCTGACATTGCTGCCATACCACCTCCCAGTGGCTAGGGGTGACTCCATAAAGAACGTTGTAATATGGAATCCTATGGGGACTTCACACCGTCAAAAGCAGCTTAAAAGCCTGGTTCCAAAGAATTTTTTTTTTTTTCTAAATCTGGAGTGTTCTCCTGTGACAACACTGAAAACATGAGATAAGATTGTTTTGTTTATAGCTTCAATTGACAGGCCCAGGAGAACTAAAACTGAATATGAACATAACATATATTGGACAAAATTTACCCACCATTTAGACCCCATGTGACCAACCCGAGACACCCATCCCCACCCAAATGTCTACTTTACAAACGTCTTGTGTTTATAATTCTAAAATACACACAAAAATAGTCCAGACATGAAAGTTTGTGAAAACGCATATACATTTCTAAGTGCATCCTACACTCATGTCTTTGTTCTAATTGAGAAAATGAGTATTGCAAGAGAAGAATGCCAAGACACATTATATCAGTACCAATAATGCAGCACCCTCTGTGTGGCTACAACAAACAATGTGACAACCAACCCGTGTGACGAACAGCCCCCGTCTCCCATAATGTAAAATATATACATTTAATTGCCTCATTTAAGTATACATTTTAGTATTTTCTTACTAAAGACATTTTTTTTTTTTTTTTTTACAATGAATACTTTTAACTTATACTTACATAATCTGCAGCCAATCAGAAACATCAGAATAATGAAGTCAGAGATTAGCACAAATGGATTTGGTTTGACCTGGTTTGAAAACAACAGCACAATTCTGCATAAAAAAACAACATTCATCTTTTCCCAATACTTTTTTATTTTTTTTTACTGTAAGCACATATTCAATGAAGTTACCTCACACCAGTCTGAAGAAGGGCTACCTGCCCCGAAACGTCACTCTGGTGAATCAATAAATTGGTGAGTGCCATCAGTTGTGCTATTTGTCCATTTTTTCCCTGTAAGTTATACTTTTTCAAATCTAGCACACTGGTTTAGATTTGTGGATGTGCGTGTTGCTACTTGGACTAAAGAAAAAAGCTCATCTCTCCTAAGACTTGATTCTCCAAAGAGAAGCTGCTGCTTTCCTTTAAGTCATGTCCTTTATAATTGATTTATATTGATAAAATAACATTGTCACTTTGTATCTGCGCATTCAGACCAAGTTTATTGATGGAATGCCTTTTTTTTACCAGTTTAGATGCTCTTTTGAGACAGCCATATAAAACGAGTTCCACAATGTAGCTTTAAGAGTTTTCATCTGATACTTTCACTCGATTACATTCTTTGCTCTGATTTGTGCTTTTATTGAAGTTGCACCAATGTCAGGAAGCTAGATTTGCCTTTTAGTGTGTAAAGACATTATTCTGTCACTCCCACAATATTCTTGAGAGGAAGAAACCAATTAGGATCTATAGAGTTGGCTTTGAGGTAATATGTAGAACTATCATATACAGTTTATTTTCTAGCTGTGATTTCACACTATAATATCCATACACTACAGCACTGCAAAAAGTAATCTAGAATTAAGTGCAATTTAAATTAAGAAAAAGACATCCGTCTTTCAAGATTATTCTGAATTTCTATCTAATTTTGAGGGCGATTTGGTAGTTTTTCTTAATGTGAATGTAAAAAACTTACCCCATTAGCAGATTTCTTGAAATTTGTGTTTCTCAAAACAAGGACAAATGTATTAATTTCCAGAATATTTTACTTATTGCAGTGTATATTTTGTTGTAAAATTGTTCCTTCAGAGAAGTGGACACACCTCTCCGCTGACAGGCTTCACGTCAGGTGCATGAAGCCCATTTATGTGAGTGGCCCGGAATAAGCTGGGAATGACACGTCCGCGCCTAATAGACTATATAAATCTTAATAGGGTTTCATGATATACAGCAACACAGAACACAAGCCAGTGTCTGGTCTCCCAACCATAAAATTAAATGTCACTGTTACTCCAGAGCGGCCTCATTATCATACCAGGGGCTCAACATTGACGTCAGATTCATAATAAATATACAAATGACATTCTGAGCTGGTGCTACCTGAGCCAGGCTCTGACCTAATAAAGTGCCATTTATTTGGACATGAGGGCATTGTAGCTCCCCGTCTAAATGATGTGCATAAATCAGCGTACTTCTCCAGCCAATAAATGAATTACAAAGCCAGTTGATGCGGGCTGCTACGCTCTGACCTCCTAAAGAGCTGCAGGTGCATGAGAAAAGTTCAATAAACTGGCAAGTGAACACTGTATTCTTTCATTTAATGCTGGAATATGGAATAAGGCACTTATACAGTATATAGAGAATATAAAAAATGCCAATTTTATGAATAATGATAGATGTATCACTATAGATACCACATATTGAATGAGTTAGTTATTAGTAAAAACAAATAATATGTACAAACAACAAAAAAACATGCACATCCATCTCAAAGTTGTGTGCTGGATCAAAAGATCAGATGCAGATATGAAATGGCCCCCGAAACGTCACTGTCGTGTAGGTAATAAAAGACTCTTGGGAGCTAACTTTTGTTGTGCGGAATCTTTTTCATATCTAAAAACAAATAATACAAATAAATAATTTAAATAGACTAAATAGACTTGGAGTTACAGTTAGTGATGCCCTGAACCACTCTTTCTGAATGTTAGCCCAATAAATCCTGGCATTGTCATCTTAGAATATACCCGTGCCATCAGGGAAG
Organism: Lesueurigobius sanzi; assembly: GCA_900303255.1. NCBI lineage: Eukaryota > Metazoa > Chordata > Actinopteri > Gobiiformes > Gobiidae > Lesueurigobius > Lesueurigobius sanzi. Next base: position 25,740 of record OMNZ01027831.1, on the reverse strand, counting down.
AAGGAACACATTGACGGAATAATTTGATCATTCAGGATGTTCATTTGATCAGCCGATCTCATTCTTTGAGCTCATTTTGTTGCTGAACCTAAAACTGACAAACGGTAGCAACGCCAGATCTACTGTATTTGCATAGTGAAATCCAGGTGGTGACTTTCTTTTGGCCAGGCAGTGTAGTTGAGTGTAGTTAAGTATACAGTACAGTTGTGCTCATAAGTTTATTCTGTCAGGGTATGTAAACTTATGCATTTCATAGAATATGAATGATAACACAAAAACCTTTATTTCCCTCATGGTTAGTGGTTTTATGAAGCCATTTATTGTCAAAAAGCCTGTTTGTTTACGCTTTTCAACTAGAAACTAGCTACATGTCCCTAATCAAAGGTTTACATATTGTGCATCCATCTAGCCTGGGAATACCCAGGCTGCTCGCGCTCGAATTTCAATTCGTACTGCAAGACAGCCTGGAAAGGAAGACCAAGATCTTCGCATGAATCTGGGGACCAATCACAGCACAGGGAGCCGATGACGCATAAAAAAATCGAGTGACGCGG
>OMNZ01027831.1:0-25166 GCA_900303255.1 Lesueurigobius sanzi | reverse complement strand
CATCCATCTAGCCTGGGAATACCCAGGCTGCTCGTGCTCGAATTTCAATTCGTACTGCAAGACAGCCTGGAAAGGAAGACCGAAATCTTTGCATGAATCTGGGGACCAATCACAGCACGGGGAGGATTAAATCGAAAATTTAAATTAAAAGAAGAACAGCGTTTGGCTTTACAATATTTTATTACGAAGAAAGATGTTCTAGCCTTGCTTCCGACAGGATTCTTCTTCTACGCTTTTTCACTCCTCGTCGACTTTCTGTCGCTCAAACATACATCATCGGGACTAGATACGATTGGCTGTGGACATTCGTAGCGGCCAATAAACGGCTAAGGACAATCGTAAACCACACCTCCCGTACGAGAAAATGAACGGTTGTTTCCCAGACGAAATATTCACTTGTGATATTTAGTCTGGCGCTAGCCAGGCTAGCATCCATCTTGAAACAAACATCAATTTTGTCAGAGAGTCCAATTTTGTCAGAGAGTCCTGTATTTCAGCTGAAGTGAGTTTTTCTTTGCTCCTGAACAATTTTCCTGGCAGTTGTTGAAGGTCATGTAAACGTTAGATCAGGGACATTTGAGTAGTTTCTGTTTCATTATTTCATTTCATTTCCATTGATTTATTTATTTCAGGCAAAGGCAGGAGCAACACAGTCGTTTTTAAACAAATAAAAACTTATGATTTCAAAAGAGTAAACTCAGTTGTTGGCTTCGCACTGCCCCTAACCATGAGTGGGAAAAAAATATTTCAATATATCATTCATATTCTATGAAAAATGCCCAAACGATTAAAAGGGTATGTAAACTTAAAAAGGGTATGTGAACTTATGAGCACAACTGTCAATATGTTGTTAATGAGACAGATTATTGCAAATATTTATATAGATAACAAAAAGTGTATGTGTTGGACATTGTAAGCAGGCCACTTTCTTATCACAAAAAAAAAAAACTGTAAATCAAATTTTGCTTTGTTCCTTTGGGTTAAAATCTTTAAAAAATAAGACAGGAATTAGATTTTTACAAATAGTTTAGAGACAAAGGGGAGATGGCACTTTGAGAATTCAGTATATGAAGTTACAAGATCCCATAAAAATCTATGGAAACAGACTAATATATGTAGACTTTTTTCTTTGTTTCCCAGTGAAAGATTACATGTTAAGAGGCCGAACTGTCCCAAAAACTGAATAATTATTATTAATTTATTATTAAAATAATAATAATTTTATCGTCAGACAAACAACATTGGTTTACAAGCACTGAACAGCCTTTTTACGTATGAGTGAAACATTTTACATGGAATGAACTGCTAATTAAAACACATAATTCCACCGACCGGCACCTGCTTCCTTTGTACGAATAACGTGACGAAAAAAGCAATTCAATTTACTATCTCAGTGAAAACAGTCAATCAGTGCGAGAGCCTGCTAAAACACCACAGTGCCCTTGAAGCGCAGGCCGCAACTTGTGTTTTTATGGCTGGCCATAATTCACCAGTGACTTCATGTAGATTTATTATGGGACAGAAAGAGATGGGACGCTGCGGAGAGTGGGTATAGGCGCATGTCAGAGTGGTCAAGTACCGTGTGGGAGGGGTCGAAAGGTTGCCACTGGTAGACGGATAGACCTACTGTATATAAAGCCCTTTGAATGGACAGGGATGCTACCAGTCTCGGTTACTCCAGAGGTCCAGTGGAAAAGTCTCCGATGTTCAAAGGCATGAACCATCTCCTGTCCTGGGCCCTTCTGCTCTTGGCCAGTGGTTCGCTGCTGGCTCATCCCATCACAGAGTCAGCCGAGATGCCTTACCCCGGGCCAGGTAAGAACGCAAGTGTGCTTTTTGTGTGGGAGCGTTTCGTGGATGTATATAGTTAACTATAGGCCAAGAGGACAAACCAACTAAACAAAGGTTAAAAGCAAAAAGATGGACTTATCCAGGACTGAACTGTTAAAGAATGAGTTAAAGATTGAATAATGTCTAAACTAGTGGTAAACCTGGACTAAATGAGGAGAAAAGAAATGGTGACTAGGATTAACCAGGGTTATAGGAGGACTTCATCAGGAGTAAATCAGTACTAAAGAGTGACTAAACCCAGACTAGGGCAATAGACATAATGGACATGAAGAACAATTGTGAGTTTGACCTGCCTGGACTGTGGTGTGTGTTCAGTGTCAGTGGAGGAGCATGCCCTGGGACCTCTGGAGGAGCTGTCTCTGTCTGAGCCTCAGGAGGCTGCAGCTGCGTTCAGACTGTCCACACTGCTGCCTGTGGACATCAGCAGAGACGGTAACAACAGCCGCTGCACTCTTCATGGACAATATACAACTTTACACATTTCTTGCCTTTTGCTCTTCTGTTGGTCCATCAGAATTTTTTAATATAGTATTATTTGTTTTGGACTGAATCCTTAATCATTGTACATGATGGGAGTTGGGTTGGATGCATAGACATATTTTGTATTTTCATTTGTGACGTTATTGTCCCTATAGGAAAATGTGTCCTCTGCACTTGACCTACACTTCAACCAAGAGTCTCAGAGCAAGCAACCAGGAGGCGACAGCAGTGCAGCAGCTGAAAACCCATCCTCAGATCTTAGTCAGGGCAGCAAGCTAGGGGTTTAAGCCTACTGTGGATGTTTTGGTCGAGGAACACCGCAGGCAAGGCAAATTTTATACAAAAAGGCCACACCTGTTCCGGGAGTCACACCCAGGACGTTCTTGCTGTGAGACGAGAGCACATATGGCTGCACCACCATAGTTTGGCTCTGGACTGAAACATCCCTAGCATCACGAGCAAAGACTTGCTCTTTCAATAAGAGGAAGATCATGGTTCACAGGATGGCTCCCAGTCCAAAACTGCAGGCCTCCTGAATGCATTAAAACGTAAAAATAAACAGAATTTGGAATGTTTTCTGCACAGTCCTTTCTTAGTCATGTTTGGTCATTTCTTTCTACTAAATTTACTCAAATAATATCTCTTATGGCCTAACCCTCTGACCAGACAAAGCTCTGGGTCTGCAGTTCCAGGTGCCCCCCTTAGGGGAGCCGCCCCCCAGATTGGGAACCACTGTTCTAAAGCACTTCAAGTATTGCTTATTACCCCCAAAATTCCATCAGTAAGCAAATATAAACAAAGGCAAAAGTATATTTCACTACATGTGGGACATCAGGAAATGAGTTTAAAAATGTCTAATCTGTTTTGTCTGCAGATCTGAGAACAGCAGGACTGTTCTCAAGACCACTGACACGAGAGGTAAGTTTACTTTTTTAATTTAAGGTCTACTGTTGTGCATTTGACTCAGTCGCTCTCTTGTGTCCACAGGCCGCAGTGTTTGGCCCCTTCAGCCATGTGCTGGGCATTCGGAAACATTTTAGGAAGAGAGGGGGGACAGCAGACTGCTTCTGGAAATACTGTGTGTGACACATCAGACCCTGCAGACTTTATGCACCCACATGGGACTCAATACTCCAATGTTCATATGTATGTTTTTTGGCACGCATGACCTACCCATGTTACTTGAGGATGATTGATGTGAACATGAGTCAAATAAAACTTCAATCTATATGGTCTCAGCGTTTCATTCAAAGTCAACAAGGAAGAAAATCACATCAAAAACCGTTTGTCAAGTTTTCTCAATTATTTCATTTTTTTTTATTATTTTACAGCAGAAAGAATATAAAGCATTCAGAAAACATCTTCCATATTTTAAGGGCAATTCAAAATGTTTTGCATGGCTTCAGCAGCTGAAATCTCTTTTTTATTTTAAACATTTCCATCGAGTCAGTGACGCTTGTACATGCACAATTACAAAAATAAAACTTACAAAGAAGAGAACAGGAAGAAAAAGGGGGACAAAAGTATAACACATTAGGAGAAACCCAGAGAAGATGGAGAGTATTTTAAGGAGAGGGAGGCGGGGCTAGTAAAGTAAATGAGGTCACATAACAGAGAAAGACAGAGATTAGACAACTATAGAGGAGCGGAAGAGAGATCTAACACTAGTTCACATGCAAAGTGTCAAGGTCCCAAGACTTCCTATCAAAGCAGGGCCTAGTTTTCTTTTTCGGTTTTTGGAATCGATGAAAACGTGCAGTTTCGGTAAAGGGTGCCATAAAATTGCTGTCCATAAAACTACTTGAATGCTCGTCTTGCAATACTGGCATTTGCATAAGAGTTAAGTCGACTACATGTATCCAATCGTTTGTCACTAGGTCTATATAGGTCTCCACAAAGTCGTCTTTTTTATTGCTTGGTGTGCGAGTGGAATATGTTGTAACGACTGTTTGTCCTGCTGTGCCTATACCTTTTGGGGGGAGGGGTGGGGGCTTGAGCGGGTAAAAGGAAGAGGAGGAAAAGGCCAATCTCACAAGATAATAGGACATGCCCCAAAGCTAACCTGTCATCTCACTCATAAATGGCAGTAAAAATGAAGATTTGCAGGTGAACTTTTCAGATAACTGCGCTCTCGATCTGGGCTCCCTCTGTACTTTGTCACAGATAAATTAAAGGCCCAAATAACCGGCAGAGACTTGCACTGTGATTGAACAGGCAAGAATGTCAAATCATTTATATTAATGAGCTATATATAATCGCGCGTTAGGCTCCACTGGTGTGTGTAATGCTCACCGTCGCTAAGAGGAAATCAGATTACGCCGTGCTCCTTTCATTTTGCTGTAAAATATCAGAAGTGAGCCCAGATATCTGAGAGGCACTGATGCTCGATCGGGAGCGTGTTCTTCCGCAGTGAATCATGTCCGGCCCTTGTTCCTCCTCCCCGTTTTGGCCCCAAGTTAAAGCACAGAGAGAGAACACGTCCTGCTTGTGTGGCCTGTGCGTTGTGTGCGTACCTGTCCGTGCATGTGTTCTTGTGTATAGTGTGTCATAACTGCACCTCTCTCACTGGCCTCTCCAAACCTGTCTGGAGTAGTCTACATCTAAATGATAAAGAAAAACAGAAAAGGAGGAGTTAAAAGTTAGATTTTGTTTGAACAGAATCCTGTCTATGTTTCTCCATCAGCAGCTACTGAATGGTGGTGCTCACTGGCTGTATTCTTCAGTCACACGCTCTGTCTTTCAGAGTTCTGTGACACGCGTCAAAGCAGCGTCTTTTAACAAGTCTATCTGACTACCGATTCTAGGAAAATAAGCATGCTTTAGGTGCACCGAGGTCACCAAGTTTACTATTTTACCCATGCAAGCATAATAGATCCTTCTCCTCTGCCACCACATTGCATTAGCTATGCATTCTGACCACTATTGAGGAAGAATGCACCAACAAACCCCAGTAGTGGCATTTGAAATGTGACTTTAACAAGGTGGTTTAGAAACCGAACAACAGACAGAAGGCAAACAAAGATAAGCATGTGGACAAGCTGCAGTGTTGTCTCTGTGGAGCTGAAGGGATGAGTCTTAGTCACAAACTCATGTGATGCAGATATGAATAGGCACTTTCAACATAACACTCAGGGAGAACCTTTGTGGGACAAATAACGTGTAACAACATCAATGAACAAACGCAGGTTTTCAGTGGCACTTGTCTGAATAATCCAATGTCGTCAGTCGGATACAGAAACACTTCCTGGTAGCTCTGCTACGATATTACATGAATAATGCAGCAGCACAGGCACCAGATCAGCAGCGCATGTGTACAGTGTTTACAGTTCAAAATGACACAGCCTTTCACATTTACATGGCACCTGTGCATTCACCAACAGGAGATTTAGCTGCTCTGTGATCACCCCCACAGTATGCTACACATGTTCTTAATGTAGGTTCTTTACATTGATACATAGCATATTCAGTTTGGCAGCCTTGAACAGGGATATCTTTATAACACACACTTCAATACTAGAATGACAGTAAAAGAACTGTGATCATGAAACTGACGGCTGGTTGTGGCGTAACCATTACAATCATTAAGATCATACCACAGAAACAAACGACATTCCATTGTAATGTCAGCAACATTAAAAGCTCAGTGATTTTCAAAGTAAATGCTTACGTTATTTACGGTGATGTGATGACAATGATGGGGGAATGGAGTTTCTAGCGGTCTGTGCTCCTTTTGTTCTTGTGATCCTACGGCTGTCTGTGGACTTCACTGATGATCATCTGTTCTGCAAAAATAACTTAATTCTTAAGCTAGTTAGCATTCACTTGGCACCATTGGCAAAAGATTCTTGGTAGCCCAAAATAAATAAATAAATTAAAAAAATGTAAACAGAAGTTGTTTTAAGATAATCTGCAGACTTTTCCTAACTCTAAATACTGTATTTTTTTTTTTCCATATCGCAATAATATCATGCTTTAGCAAAATGTTCTCCTCCAGAACACTCCAAATAAAATAAAATTCTCTAATAGTGAAATAGTTTTCATTTTACAGAGCATAGCCACTACTGCTTTTGTTGTTTTTTCCCTTTAACTCTGTTTTGTACTTCTCATGCACATAGCTCATTTAGATCCCAGATATTTACACTATATACAAACAATACAACCATACTTCTGAGGCATTCAAACAAAACTATACAAATATTCTGTTTTTGTCACGTACCAGTTTTTGACCCCTTTTTTTAATGAATAAAATAATATATTTCTAAAATACAATCCCCTTTGGGTAAATGTTTTTTCTTCTTACGTTCAGCCTTCTTTATGTACACAAATCGCTCAATTGTCAAAAATATGGATTTGTCAAACCCCTAGTTTGGGACAAGCTTAGGGACCCCTCAAAGAATCTCTAAGACGTCAAGGCAATGTATGTGATCTTCCCCTCGAGAGCCTCGGCGAGCTCTCAAGTTCATGTAAAAACGACACATAAATCTGCATGACTTTACAACACAAAAAAATAGGCAAGTTTTTTTTTTTTTCCCCCGAAGAGCGTTATCCAATGGGTGACCACTAAACTGAAATCAGAGGATAGGCTAAAAGACTAGACCAAACGCGCACAAGCAGACACTTTTCTCCCCAAGAAGTCATGCATTTTTCTTGGAAGTACTTAACAACACTGAGCCTGGAGATACAGCTGACTAATACAGCGATGGAACAAATACATCGGGCAGCGTGGAACTAATTCAAGTAATCAAGGGACGCTGATGTTTAAAGTAAAGCATTTCAAGACAAAGAAATGATCTCCCCTTCTTTTTGACTACATTCATCTGTAGCTCCACCCGTGAAAGGGCAGACGGCTGGGGACGTGAGCTAATGTGGAGCTTGAACCCAGATTATCTACAGCGGTGGATTAGAAGATGCAACTGATCGATACATTTTGGCTTGTTTTTGAAAATAATCCTTACAAAATGATGACAATTGAAGCCCAGAGAGTCTTTGTCCCTATCCTCTGAGATCCTCTCCTCGCCGCCTCCTCTTCGAAAGTCACACGATTTTAGCTTCCAATTTGTTCTCCCAAAAGACAAACCAAAGAAAAAATGGACAAAGAAAGGAATCCATGAAGAAAAAGTGCAAAAAATGCGGCAAAGCAAATGTCCAGCACCCCACACATTAACCCTTGGAGTTTAGAGTCCCGTGGAGTCGTCGCTCTCTGTCCGAATGTGAAAAAATGCTGTTGTACACGTGATATTAGTTGAAACCCTTAATAAGTTTATGAATCGCTGTCCCAACACCCAATTTTCCCTTTTGTAAAATGTCCTGGGTACGAGCAAAAATAAAGTCAGGAGAGGGATGTCACATCGCAAGGGAGCTCTTCTGAGGTGTCTCATGTTCCCTGGCCCTTTTCAATTCTTTCACCCTGCAACACAGAAAGAAACACGTGCTCGTGAACACAGCGCTGCCGACTCTTAGTCACAAGACAAAATATATGGAGAGTCAGGTGGTCGCAGCTCATCAGGAAGCGCTGAGCTGTGGAGAGAAATGGATAAACACAAGCAAAGTATCCATATTCTTTACGTTCAATGTCAAAATGCGGCTCAAACATTGGGGATCGCGTGTAGGATTAAGAATAGCCCGGGGATCAGTGGTCGTAGTAGTAAAAGTATGTGTAGGTATGGCTAAACTGTCTCCCTAGTGCACAGGCGACATGCGCTCAGACAAGTGCGCAGTACGGTTTGCCCCTGTAATCGATTTGAGCACATCAGGCGCACCTTGGAATGGATTTGGCCCTGTGCTGGTGAATGTTTAGCGGGTTAGACACAATGAGGAGAGGCAGGTGTGTGTGTGTGTGCTGCTTCCTGACACGCTGCAGCTGATGTCCCTGGAGAAATGAATCCATTACAGAGCAGAGTCGCACAAGTCCCATTGGGCGGAGGGTCCTATTGTTTGTGTTTCCACTGTGACCTATATGCTGTCACGGCGCTATAACCTACATCTCAGCGTCAGAGACGAGCCTGCCATACTGTTTACATTAAAAGCTTGCCTCCTCTAAATGCACTGGTAGCTATTGTATTGTAGCAGACGGTAATGTAAACACATCAAGTGAATTTACATTCAAATAGCACTGAAATGTTCATATGAATAAACTACATTTGTTAAGTTGACACAAAGTAAATCTGGAGTGGCTAAACCAGTTCAAACTCAGATAGACGGATAAATAGCAGACCTCTAGCATGCCTAAAGGTAGAGCAAGGCCCAGATGTCACCACTCCACATGCAGCAGAATAAAACAAGATCAAGAGAAAGCCTTCTGTCCTCCGACACTGGCGATTCACAATCACAACAAACAAAACATATTCCCAAAAGAGAGACAGAGAACAGAGGTGCTGTTAAGTGTATAGTGACATTGTCATTCAGAAGCATTTGGTTAGTTCAACATTTCTGATCTAAATCTGAGCTTTTCAGTCCACCTGTGGCTCCAGTTTGCAGCCTTCATGCAAGCAGGCATCAAGCAACAGTAATGGAGGGGCAGGGAGGGAGAGATAGAGCAGAGGAGGAAATGAGTGAGGTAAGGAGAGACCTCAGGAGAAGATAATAGTATTATTAAAGAGTGAGAGAAGAGAGGCATACAGAATCAACAGGGAGGAGGGAGCACGAGGTGCTGAGACTGCACTCACCCGCTTGAACAGTCTATGGTCCATCAAGGGGCTTGGCATAAACAGCAAAACAATACCAGACAGCTATTAGCACACAGTAGCCACTGTGGGGGAGGGGCGAGGTGCAGGTGTCCAGTACAGAAGGAGAGGAAGCTGGGACATGTCTTACCCAAAAGTACAGGCTCAGGTGTTTTAGATACATCATTTACATTAGCATTATGCTTTGGACTTGGTGAGTGTCTATATCAGATAAATGGTATGTTCTTTCTGTGCGGGCTCTACCTGTGGCGGCAGCGGCGCAGAAACCTCATGATCTTCCTGGCAGCTTGATCCTGTCTCTTAGTGAGCAGACTACCTCTACAATCAAACACAAAGATGATGTTGTAACTTTGAAAGGGAAAACATTTGTGACATAATGTGCCATGGACTGCTGCAGGCTGTACCTGAGCTTATGCTGCACCAGGGCAGCTGCTCCGCGGTGGTGGGGCTTGAGCCTGCCACACTCCTTGTGTCTGCGGTAGTATTGCTGAATGAGCACAGCAGCCCTCCTGCTCTGCTGGAACTTCTTTTGTTCGTTGTAGCTGCGGAATTTACTCTGGATAAGGATGGCGGCCTGCGTCATCTTCTTATAAAGTGCATACTGCAGCAGAAAGAGAAGTACTGTTATGCTCTGCTTTGTGAATTTACTCAGGGATACCATCAACTCCTAAATTTGGCAACAGTTATGTATGAATCTTAGGTTTACCTTCAAGGCTATCCATGTAAGCTTGTAAAAAGAAATGGACAAACAGTAAATTGAACCGTTTAAATAAGTACTTGTGTATTATTGATAATAAAACCCCATGGTTTTTTAAAATACATTTTATATAGCAGTGATGTAGTTACATTTAAGCTATTGGTGAAAGCTACCTGTTTGTACTTCTTGTAACAACGCTGAATTACGGCAGCAGCTACTTCCTGTTGCTCTCGGAGGGGCCGCCCCTGTGGGCAGAGTAAGTGAAGAGGTCAGATAGACTGACTAGTGCCATGACGGAGGCAGCGCCATCACTCTCAGAATTAGACAAACCAGAGGACTGTAAACAACAAGGAACAGCTGGTCACAGGTACAAGTTCAATGAAACCCAAAAGGGTGTGAAAGTTGAGAACAAGCTGTAAGAGGCTGAACATCTGAGAGAGAGACAGCAGTGAACAGAAGCTTAACAGTGTCTACAGGAGCATGGGACAGGGGACAATGCAGTCGTTTGTCTAAGCCAGGCCATGCTCTGCTCAAGCCATCTTTCCCATGCTGAAACCACAGGGACACTTTACACTGGAGGACGTACTGTCAAAACCACTAGAGGCCAAAGGAGTAAAAGACACAGATAAAGTCTAAACACACCACACATGAAGAATAAATCCACAGAAGGAGAAACGATCCCAGTGAAAGGCGCAGCCCTGAGCGGCTGCCCCACACGGAGCGGGCCTGTACCTTGTACTTGCGGAAGGCAGTTTGGACGAGACGCGCAGCCTCGTACAGCTCTCTCTGCTCGGGGTCGGACAGAGTCAGCTGGGCCAGCTCGCGCTCCACTTTGCTGTTGGAGGCACTGATGAAGTCGCTCCAGTCAGCAGGCGATGGCAGTGTTGGCTTCTCTAGAGGGCCCTCCCGTGCAGGAGAGCCCGCAGGACTGTGGCTGGGGTTAGACGATGGGGTCAGGGGCTCATTGTACAGATTTCTACAGAGGGCAGTGATCAATAATATTAAAATATCAAACCTTACTATTGGGATAATAGGATATTCCTATATGAACTCTAAGTTACCTTAAGTGTATGATGCTCGGGAGCTGCTCCACATCCCCTAAATAGTTGGCGAGCCAGTTCATGGTGTTGCTGACCCCTGATGAGTCCAAGGGTGCAGCGTCTGAGCTGAAGTTCTCCCTCTTTATTCTCTCTGGAGTTGCTTCAATTATCTGTTCTGCCAGAGTCATCATGTTCACCTGATGAAAAACAAACAGTAAGAACTGTGTACCTACTCCTCACAACCATTACACACTATTATGTACTATCTTAGAGCCTCAAGATTTGCTGTTGCAATGTTTGCCAATTGGGAGGGCAATAATATTGACAATGGCATTGTATGCTTCCAGCAGGACTTCATCTCCTGGAAAAGTAGATAGATAAATCCCCTGGACTTTGAAGTGGATCAATAGAGAGTTTATTATGCAGTGATGGTCATTGACAGTGCCAGGAGCACAAGATATGTCCCTAAGCCATGAAGGGCAAGTAGACAAGGCCAATGCATTGTCCCACACATACAGTATACAGGGCAGTTTCATTTATACCTTATTGATTATAATAACAATAATAGACCTTTCTGATTGCTTCTTTATTTTCATGATGTACCTGCTTTATGAGAATGTTCCATAAAGTAGGTGCATAGTATTGAAAACCTGTCTTTCCCAGCTCAGTGGAATAAATTATTTTTATAACACATTAACAAGAGACAACCAAGTCAGTAATTTACCTGTAGGTCATCCATCTGTGTGAGACAGTCCTGGTTTTCCAAATCCTCCCGATAGGAGAGCAGTTCCGCATCAGCCATTTCTTTGTCGGCCATGACCAACATGCCAAGCTGCTCGCGCTGACGCAGGCGGCTCACAAGCTTGTCTTTGCCTACACTGCCACCCGCACTGACCCCCAGCCCCTTTCTGCCGGCTCCAGAGCTGGAGAAGGCCTCTCGAGAGCTCCATCTGCCTGAGCCTGTGTTCCCTGCTGACAAGCCCTTCTCTGAGCTCAGGCCGTCTGGGGGGTGGCTCTTTGGGCTGGAGGATAGCTTGTGGAGCTGCTGCTGCTGCTCTAGACTCAATGGAACAGACATGGCCTTGTCCGGTCGGACTTGAAACAGTTCAGGGTTTGGTTTGTGTTTTTTAGCTTGTGGCAGATCTTTTTGACCCTCACTGCTGTAGTAGCTGGACGGCTCAGACCTGGGTCTTCTCAAGTCTACAGAGAACACAACATGTGGTAATTAGCAACAATCATCTTTATGAGTGTACATGACAAAAACAGTTCGGATGCTTGCCTGGGTTGAGGCTGGTGTTAGTGGAAGTGGTTGTGGTGGTGGAAACACCTCCTTTCTTGCTGGTGTGTGAAGTAACACTGTCATTGGGCCAGTTGGACATCCAGCTGCCTGTGGTGGGGGACTCAGAGGCTTGGGAGAAAGACACACGGTTTGGAGGCAGAGGAGCGGCGGGGGTCTGCTCCTCTCGCTGCAGCTGTTCCAGGCACTCAGCTAATTTAGTGTGGCCCCGAGAGCGGGCGATGGACAGGGGCAAGCGGCCCAGAGAGTCAGGGATCGCCAATGCACGTCTGTCCCATTTATACAGGACCACAGCTGCCTCCAGGTGCCCCAACGCACAGGCCCACATCTGCAGACAGGTGGAGAGGACAATTAATGAGTCAAACAATGCTCTCAGCGAAACAATGTTATCCTCACATGTTACATTTACAAATCTTACCAGCGGTGTGCAGGAGAAGTGGTCCACATTGAGGGGGTCCACCTCTAATTCTAGATCGATGCTGTCTGCATGTTTAGTCCTGGATAGACAGCAACAAAGCGGTTATTAGTCGTTATTATGGGACAAATGATGCTTTCGGTCACAGGTGTGTGTTCTCACCTCCACTTGATCAGAGTTTGAATGAGAGTGGCGTAGCCCTGGCCCGCTGCCAGGTGCAGCAGTGTCATGCCTCGAAACGTCTTGGAGTGAATTAAATGCTTGGACTTGGCCCAACAGGCTCTGCTCATCATCTTCTCACAGACCACCACCACACGGCTCTCGAACGAACTGCTGGGCTGCGCTTGACTCGATAGACACTGAAACAAGGAGTGTGTCAAGTGTCACTTCAAATGTGTCAATTAAAAGCACAATTACTGAAGTATAGGCACCATTGATACAATCTTTGGCTGTCAGTTTTTTGACACCAACATGTTTAAGAGACTTCTGTGTTAAGTCATTACAGTCTGTCACTCAGTGAATAGAATTTAAAGAAGTGGTGAAGTGATTTTTAGCTGGCCCCCGTTGCGCACTCATGTGGGTGGAGGAGGTCATTTACCACCGATTCCCCTGCTGCGCCCCTGCACAGTGCCAGAATCTGGTTTGTTACATGGCTTCATTTGTGCATTTCTGTACATTTCTGCCTGACAATAATGTACTATTTTTTCTTTATTGGTGATTTGCGATGTTTTTCTGAGGCACATGTTTGACAAATAAAGATTATAAAACCATGACTTTGTTAATCTGTGCCTCTGCTCTGCCGATGTGCACCTTGTGCCGAGCGAGACAGAAAAAAAATACATAAACTAACTGTGTTTATGAAGGAAAACAAAAGTTTGGGATGGGGAGGGACAGGGAGGCCGACCCACATGTTGATAAGTTTATGCACGTATCTAAACGGAGAAAAAGCATGAAAGTAAAATGGAGCAAATGATTGATATGTATCTTCTTTCAATTGGTAGTGGTTATACGGCAGTCCATCAGTCTTTCTGGTGCTTATACAGCGTATACCTGCGTATCAAGTAGACTACACCACTGCTTTAAAGCAGTGTACAAGTCTCTTCATGGCCTAGCACCAAAGTACATCTCTGACATATTAGAGCCATATGAACCATCTCAGGCTTTGAGAACTTCAAGGAGTGGTCTCCCACTGCTCTTCAGGTACAGATGACGCTGTATTTCAGTCTGGAACAGTCTGTGAAGATGTGAGACAGGCCTCTGCTCTACTCTGACAATGTTCTTGGCTCATATGTGGAAATGTTTCCAGTAGGACAGGGGTTACTTGTATAAGAAGTCAGCTGTAGCAATTACCTGCGCCTGGCTGCTGTTGCCTCCACCTGTCCCAGCTCCTCCGCTGGCTCCTCCTGAGCCTCCCCCGCCTCCTCCACTCCCCGTCCCGCTCTGCTGCTGGTGGCTCGCCATCTCAGCCATCCTCCTCTCCATCTGCTCCAAGCGCTCCAGGATAGACATTCTGAACTGGTTATCTGGGTGAAAGAAAATGGCATGTCAAAATACAAGAGCACAATACTATGGTCTCTCAGCTTGTTGTTGACAAGACACACACTATGCATAAAACGTTTTCAGCATCTTGTGGTTGTGGCTTTTGATTGTTTCCAGCATTGTGAATGATTTCCAACACACTGCAAAAACCTCAAAGTGGTGAACAAGTTCAATTCAACCTCTCAACAAACAACCTCAATTGTTATTCATTTCCACAGTCAGACTCCAAACAGCAAAATGCACATTACAAATCTAAATGTTTTTCAAATACACACTAATTTACTCCCCTCCCCTCTTTCCTTCCCCACTAAACTGACTGCCTTTTCCAATTTATCCCAGGCTCATAGAAAAAGATAATGGTGGATAACAGGCCAATTCTTCAGTGGAAAAGTGGCTGTTGGGCCTCTCCAGCTGATTAAGTATGTTCCATAATGGCCCAGCCCTGCTCCATCAGGCGGCATTGTAGTAACGCTACAGATTGGACAGTATAGAATCAATCACAGCTTACACAAGACCTTGAGAGCTACGTTTTGTATAGAACAAGATGGATGGAGGTGTACAGCTATGAGAGGTCTTAACATGCTGTTTAGGAGGAAGTTGCTCTCTCCCAGTTTTCTATTATAACAAACCTTGTGACTACAGAAGCAATATTATTATACATTACAAGTATGGAAATAGCATGATTTAACAGCTGAGTGGCCAGATATGTTAGCAGGTATTTTAATGTAATAATAAATAAGCAAAATGATTAGAAACAGGCCCAGAGTGTGGTCATTTTACACACTCTTATTGACATACTATAAAAGGCACAATGCCACAGGTAGATGATAACACCCAGACTCTCACATATGAACTGGCCAACAGCATTTTGTAACAAAGCCACACACACCAACAGGGAAAGAATGGGCACCGAAAGCCCACTGCAGCATGGAGTACAGAAGACTGCATTAGCATTCCCCATTTAGCCACTATGAGGCCGTTTCTGTGGCAACCTGCTGCCGAGCGGTAACTAGGCGACAGGACCATGGCTGTGTGTATGGTCTGCCCGCGTGCTATTGGCTTATTGATGAAAGGGAGGGGACGGAGTCAGTGCACCAGCAAAAATGGGTAAAGGCAAAAAAAAAAAAAAAAAAACAGAAAATAGTGCCTATAAATCATCCAAAATGCTAAATGTGGCTACTTAGGCTAGTGCTTCTCGCATGGGTTTCATAGCAGTTGCCAGTGTGAAGCCTGCACAGCATGACCTAATGACATTTATGCCTCAGCGTATCCTAGGAGTCACAGCTCAGGGTGCAGTACAGGAGATCATGCCATAGACCTCCTATGAGGCAGGTTAAAAGCAGGTCAACAAACTGCTATCATTGGACAGAAGGCATCAAGTCACTGGCTGGTAAACCAAAGCTTTCAGACAGAACGTTTAATTGTCTGAACCGTGGACATACAAGACAGCCATCAAGTCTGTGTGTAATTAAGAGTTTGGATAAAGAGAAACAGATGGGCTTATGGTGTGGCCGCTCCACGTGGAGTTTGGAAAATGCCTACTCCAGACAGAGCGAACAGAGTGTCTGTGGGGCAGAGCAGGAGGAGACAGGTCACCTCCTCCTGCCTGCTCCTCACTGTCCAACAGGCTGCAGCCTCACAGACAGGACACACACAAACACAGACAGAGGAGACACAGGAGGAGATAGTTAGCAGGAGCCTGACATGTCTTTGTTCAGACCCTATGCTGCAGTGCGCTGCAGTGCAGATGATGTCATCTCCACCTGCTGCCTGCTGCTCCAAATGTAATGCACGTTCACTGCAGAGGGAGGAGAGGGGGAGAGGGGGAGGAGACAGGGGAGGTGAGCAGCCAAACACAACTGCGTCAACAACGTGACGTGTCCGTGGCCCGCCTACTGCCTGGTTTACTCCCTTGTGACGGCGAGTGGCAAAGACGTGGACACATGCACATGCTTAAGACAAGCATAAAGTATCACAAAGACAAAGGCTGAAATACAGTCTTCAAAACACCAATCTAATATGCCTTTATGGATTTAGAAAAAATAGAAATTCATTTTGAAGTACTATATGTACATAGCAAGACTTAGCCAACAGGCCAATGTTTTGTCCATGTAATAAAATACATCACCAATCAATACCAGTATGTACTGTAGTACTGTAAGGTTATAGTGCATATACTATTACTGAACAGGTGTTAAAATCTTCACGCAGGACACTAATGATGAGCACAACAGGTCTTTGTTGCAGAGGCAAACATGTTCCCTACATTGTAACTCATCTGTGCTGCCTCTTATCAGCACGCAGGGACACTAATGTCATGTCCTTCACACGCAGAACACCTGTAGGCTATTTACTGTTGTTGTTTTAAGGTTTAATATGTCTAGGCTCATGTGAGCCATCTCATCTGTGGGACAGCTTATCACGTGCCAGGACGGGTTGATATACTGGCCGACCAGCCAAGGAAGGACAAGCTTGTTTATTGACGTGGTGCAGAGCGCAGTGGGAGACAGAAGAGGCTGTATGAGAGATGATGCTGAGGGTGAAGACTATGGACACAGAGAGGGTAATGGACAATCACACAGGTAGAGTGAAGGAGATGGGACCTGTCACAAAACAGGTTGGGGAACTCAGAGTAAAAGCAAGTTAGTGGGCAGTAAAGGGCAACACGCCTATCCTCTCTCACAAATGTCAAGGAGGAGGCAAGAGGAGAACTTTTATTGGAGCACACTGTGATAGGAACATGGACCAGTGCCAAAATCCCTTTTCATCTTCATTGGACCAGCAAAGCTGAGTCCAAGACACTTTTTATGCCTAATAGCCTGGATACTGCCCTCACTATAAAAACTCAAAGGTGCCCAAATAACTTCTGCATTGCATTTAAACATGATTATTCATGTTTTACTGCTGTAAGCTCACACACCGAGGTCACCTCTGAGCACCACATTTGAACCCATTAATTTAATCAGCCTGACAGCTTTATCTCTCCACAATCAGTGGCCCTCACATGTAGCCAGCACAGAGGTGTCAGGCCGCCCCCTTTGGCCCAGCTAACTGACAGGAGCTGCTATTACCACTGTGTAAGGCCATCTGCAGCAGCTGGAACCCCGCTATCTGCTCAAGCAACCACAGTCACTTTAATCATTGGTGGCTTCACTGGGCCCTGAAGATTATATCATAAATAAGGATTAAAAGATGTATCTGTCCAACAATTTCACATTTTTGTATTAACTAAGCATCGCAGCGCAAAGAAAGGAAAGCAACAATACTCCACACAGGCTTTCAGTCTAGCAAAAAAGATACATCTAATAACTTCAGACAAACAAATACATTTAATTCACCCAAATTGACACAACATCACACTTCAGATGGTCAGTGTTCCACAGCCTCACATGGAAACATTATTATTTATTATGTAGCAACTGCAATACCCTTGTTCTTTCATATATAAAATGTAAACATTATCATAGTTTATTGCAGGAGGCTCCCACCTGTTACTGGGGAGCTACAAGTAGCTCTCCAGTCCTTTCCAAGCAGCGCTCCAAGGTATTTCTACACACATTAAAGTGTTGAGTCTATAACGGATTACTGTCTTAACAAAACAACTAGAATAAAGTCACATTTAGAGATGCATGTTGAGCATCAAAACACATTATTACATTGGCTGCTAAGTGTCCAGGGAGTACACTGCCTAACTCCATAGTTAGTCATCAGTAGCTCTCTGCTGTTATTATTTTAATAAAAAAGCTAACAAGGAAAACGATGAGCTGACCTTTTACAGCAGTCTTAATACATTTTCTGGTAAATACAATAACTGATAAGAACACAATCACCAAAATAAATACATGTCCTATATAACATGAGTACCAGTAGTTGGTAGGCCAAAGTTAAGTGCTTCCAGAGAATGCCGACCAACCATATATCCATCTGCAATTTGCCCTTCTTTAGAAAGATCTTACTGGGTCTGCTGCAACACCAGAATGTCTGCGGTGAGAATACAGACAATGAATTCATGGATGAGTGGATATGCTTTGGCCCAAAGAGTAAAAGGCCACACAGGAGAAGCTTCTTCAACCTGGCTGGCACTGGTCCAGTTCCTCAGGTCAGGATGGATAAAGACTGAATGTTGAATGGGCTGTCAGCTAAAATGCCAAGAGCAAACCCCAGGGATTTGCCAGCAAACTGTATTATAAAGAGTGAAGTTGAAGCCTTGGCTTAATTATTCATATTATTGGTATTTTTTATTTGGAAGTCAGTTCATGGATGTAAACATGGCACGCCAGATCGTAGCTACTGGCTATTTTACATCCTTTGTCCTGTATTCTCCTCACAAAGACACTCAATTCAGTCACCAGTGACAACAGACTCTGGAGTGTCTTGCCCAAGAAAACAACAACAGTGGGCACTGGCCAGATCTGGGATCACAGCGCTGCCTGTGCCCTTTGGGGAAGGTCTGTCCCTGAAACACTGCTGCTCATTAAAATAATAAACAACACCATGTCTTTTATATTTCATTTGCAAAGGCAGTGGAAGACTCACTTAGTTACAATCAAAGCAGAGAGCAGTGGCAATGAGACTATACACTATTATACACTATTATACACTATTATACAGTATGTGGAACGTGTATCTGAAATGTCAGCAATAACAACAGGGCAATTCTTTCTTTTTCTTTCTTTCTTTCCAAACATTTGTCGGACTTTAAGTTTGCACAAAAGGAGAAATGAAGAATCGAAGGTTTAGGGTTACAACAAAACTTGTAACAGTATGGGCATGTGTTTCTTTTGGAGCAGAGGACATTTTACTGATAATCCAAAGCTACTTTAGCCAGTGGAAAACACACGAGAATCAACAGGTCGTTAAGCGTATAGCCACAATCATCCAAGTTAAAAGTGTCTTATGCATCGAACAAGGACCTCGCTCACCCCACACTAAAAGTTGCTGTCCACACTACGGTGGTGCTGAAACTCTGCGATAGCCTCGTGTATTGTATTATAGGCTACAATGCTTGTATCCAGGCTACAAATTGCATGCAGTTTATAACAAGCCCAAATGTGCAGTGCCAAAGTGGCGTAAACGAACGTGAGAGACGCTGGCCCCGGTCACCTGGGCAGCACTCAGGGATGCGACAGTGTTTCAATGCGCCAGGGTGACGCTAGTTCGTGGTGACCCGATAGGTGATGTTTTATAACACGCGTGGCACTGGCTGTAGAAACAGTAGGCTTAACACTGTCTGTAGTGAAAATGATCACAAACAGGACACGTTTTAAACCGCCACGTTGAGGGAGAACCATGAGTTTGACGCATGGCTTTAGCGCTGGAGTGTCGCTTTACTGCAGCGCACGTGTTACTGCACATATCGGTCTTTGTTAACTTCTTGTTGGACAAAGCATGATTCTGAAGGTTAATGTCTTAATTGACATGAAAAGGCGCCGTTAAACGTCAAAGTAAAAGTCGTGAGTCACGAGTTAACTACAGCCTCAACTCTTCGTGCACTGCAGTGAAGCGCAATAACACAAAGTTGGTCCATATGCGCACAGCACTGAAAAAGTGTAGTAAGACACATGCGGGACTATAACTTGTCAAACAGAACAGAAACAGTCCAAACACAAGAGAACACACAGGCAGCACAACAACGAGCGCAGCTAACCTTCCACTTTACTATCCATGAGTCAAGTCCGCCTCAGAGCCAACACTCTGCCCTCTGTGTCTTTCAGGAAGCGCAGGTGTGTTCCTCTGGCATCCTGACTCAGAGTCCGAACAAACTGCGGGGTGACGGTGCACCACTTTGGGAAGAAAAGTACATCCACGGCGTGGACTCAACCCCAAGCCAAACAGAGACTCGTCAACAATAGAACAAAGTGAAGAAGAGAGCGACGTGCGGAAAGACGGAGAGAGAGCGCAAACTACTCCTCTCCCCACAGCCCCTCCTCTGCTCGACTTGTTTCAACTCGCACAGACGCGCATTTTCCAGGGTTCGTAGTAAACGCTGCTTTCCAGCCTGCAGTAAAAGACAAATGCCGCTGCCAGGAGAGACGCTGTGCGCACGTGCCGCCGGTAAACAGTCGCCCTAGTTTCCGTGCGCAGAGTCCTTCTGCTTCAGCCTCGGTCGTGCATTCTCCTCGCTCCTGCTCTTTTATCAGTTCATACTGAACTCCGTCCACAGGACTCTATTGTGGCTGTTTCAACTGGTGGTGTGTCGCGTGTGACAGATCAGTGCGCGCTCTACTTCTACTCCTCAACGGGCTCTTTACGGTGATTGAAAATAGCGTCTTGCAGCCAAGTCGATGTGTGTATTGTGTTTATAGCTGTTGACCATACTTAGGCAAACACGCCCACTGTCCGCTCCTGCATTGTGTGTGCACGGGCTGCCGCGTGTCACGCCACTGTTGTACAGGCTACCCAGACATTGTTCTTTCAATACATGCAAGCTTTTCATCGAGCGTTTCCCCCTACAATGTTGACTCCTTTGCTCGCTGGCTCTAAAGGAAGCGGTTTGGTGGGGCGGATGAGAGGGTTATCTCCTCTGTCTTGCCCATGGCTCCGCACCTGCAGTGCTGCAGAGAAAAAGCGCCCCTTCCCCCACTCTGCATTATGACAAATCAAGGCAGGCAGGCAGCTGTTCCATTAGCACATTATAGCACAGCGAGTCCAGCATGCTACAACAAAATCACAATGCGGGAGTATATAGCATTTCTGCTGCGGAGGAGCAGTGAATATGCCCCGTATGTTTACAGTCTATCAGTCTGGCGAGCGAAAGGGTTAAATAAGTCTGAACACACAGTCACTTATAGGTGAGCGGGATCGTGCCACTCTATATTTGGAATATATAGCCATCAATTTTCCTTTCTATGTGGGGCGCTTCTTGTCTTTGCACGCCTAATTACTCCTGTCCTACTTCTGTAAAAGTTTCCCAGAAGGAACATTTTAATTTTCTTCCATAAACAGCAAAAGAAGTTTCTCTCTAAACAAAACATAATTTTCAGTCTGTTTATTGACTCTGCAGCTCAGTCGCTGTCCACTGGTCTAGTGCTGAAACCAGGATTTTGGAGCAGGGCAAATGTACGTAACTTCATCACACACTTTAGTTCATCAGCTATTTGTGATCATGTCGCTCAATAATAGAAGCCTATTTGTTTCATACCAAGCTTTTCTTCTATTCGTCACCGAAGAAGCTCAAACTCAAACCAGTAGAATCAAGAGCATGTTGAACAACTGCAGTTTGCGACACAAACATAAGATTTCTAAAG
This sequence comes from Lesueurigobius sanzi, assembly GCA_900303255.1. Classification (NCBI taxonomy): domain Eukaryota; kingdom Metazoa; phylum Chordata; class Actinopteri; order Gobiiformes; family Gobiidae; genus Lesueurigobius; species Lesueurigobius sanzi. The sequence goes on along the minus strand of OMNZ01027831.1, from coordinate 3,917 downwards.
GAACCAAAGGGTTAATAAAAGTAATGTAATAGGGTGGGCTGTTTTCCCTGAGATAGTCAGCTCCTCCTTAACTGCTTCTCTGAATGGGCCAAGAGACACTTGTGCATGAATGGAGTCTGCAGCCTGGTGGTTCCTCCAGCTCTGGATTACTCACTCCCACTCCCTGAAGGGCCGTCTGCAATGCAGCTGTCCTGTGAGCTGCTACTTCACTGTGCCCTACTTTACCCTGTCAGAGCTCAGCACTGCAGCAGGCTCAACAGCAGCACACCAACACAACACAAAAGCTGAGTGCACATGCAGATCATTACAAACATACAAGCAAGAGCAATTTCAACAAGTCTCATAGAAAGCACAAAAACACTGATAACATGTTTAAAAATAGGTGGCACTAACAACTAAACAGAATTACATGTAAAAGAGCATGAGCCAAATAACTCAATTGGTGAAATAATCCAACCAGAAATTCATAAATGTTGAACCATGACATTCATTGTGAGGGACAGGTGTCTTAGAGTCCTTTAAACTGGTAATCATTGCACATTTGTGAGTGATTAAAGCCAAAACATTTTATAATAAGTCTAAATATAATATAATATATAGTAATTTTACATTGATAATAACTATAAACCTTAGATAAATGCAATACAACAATTTAAAGATGAATTCTGCCAAAGCATTCGGACTTTGAAATGTTAATGAAACTCCATTGGAAGGGAGCTCACTGGAGGCACTGCATCGTCTGAGGCACTGTTCACACACTTGGGACACAAGAGTTGTTTTTAGAGTGACATCATGATGAACTGACTCAAAATACAATGAAGGTACCACTTTATTGATTTGTGTCATTAAAAAGCCCTTTTCCTACATCGAGTTCAGTACAGACACATTAGCAGCGAATGAATGACATCAAACTATTGCCAAGCAGCAGCTAACTCTAGTTTGCTTCAGCCATTTAGTCACACACACCTTTTATGTTGGCCATTAGAATAATCGGTAACACTTTATAATGAGGGTACATGAAATCATGGATTACTACATCATGACTCATGAGGAAACATGACTTCATGTTCTTCCATAGGTGAATCCCTGCATGAATTCAACAATGAACTCGTGATGAATGTACATGGAAAGCTTGTTAAAATATCATGATCCTAAGATCATGATGAATGAACCAAAATGAAAATAAAGAGTTCATCATGTTTACAAAGTGCATGCAACAACATAATGTTTCATCATGAATTCATCATTAGCTAATCCTTAGTTCATTCATGACTTCATGATGATTGTGTCGCTTGTACTAAAGGAGTGTCCATTTGAGTTTTTAACTATTTTAACTATTTTACTAGTTTAAAACACAGCACATGCACCAAAATAACAAATGGACAGGAAATATTGACGAGAAATACAAAACAACTAAGATGTTCATAGTGTCTTCTTAGTTTAAATAGTTTTGATTGTTCTTTTAGTAAGACAGGTTTTCCATACCTGCTTGACTAGTTTCGACTACTTCCTGTAGTAAAGAAAACCTCCTGTCTTACGAAAAAGAACGTTAAAAACAACAAAGGTTGTAAAGGCATGTATCAAATTTGAATGCACAGTTTGATACGTTTTTCTTTATTAACGCATTTGTTCCAATCAAAATTTGACTTAAATTTCCTCTAATACAACCATTCCCAATGTTGGGAACAGAGACCCCATGGGATGCCTCAGAGGCACAGCACAGGACAATACACTTGAAATGTATGTTTTGTTTAATTTACAATAAGTATTTAACCTACAATCACCTTTTTGCTAATAGTTATAATAAATTACGTATTCTTTGAAAAACAGTTTTTTTTTTTGTATGTGCTTGACTCTGTGGATACATTTAAAAAGCTCTTGAACACTGTGCTGTTTAGGAAAGCTTTTGGTTGATGGGTTTTGTCACTTTTTGTTAATTATTTTGTTATTTTATGAATTTTACTTCATATTATCTATGTTTGTACAGCACTTTGTGATTTTTACCTGTGTAAAGCGCTTTATAAATAAACTTTACTTACTTACTCCCCAGCAGTTCTGCCAAATTCGACAAAGCAATTTTAGAATTCAAAAGACAATATTCTATAGTTCAAATCAGGAAATGATGAGTGCTTCAGAGGTCTGCCTAAAAAAACAGGAGCGGGGCATATACTACAGCAGGGGTGCCCAAAGTTTTTTCCATGAAAGGCCAAAATAAGCTATGAATCAAGGGCCAAAATTGGGGACGGAGGGCCAAACGCAATACTGTTTTACGTCTGTGTAGGTTCTCAGTCGTCCAGAAGTTGTCCATAGTAGACAAAGATTCTTCAGTCTTCATCTGTACTCTGTAGTTGAAGTGTAGTACACACTTTAACTACAGAGTACAGATGAAGACTGAAGAATCTTTGTCTACCAATACTGTTTAACATGTAGAAAGACCAAATGCAAACAGATCTATGAACACATTTCATTACTGTAGTATGAAGTAAGACATGCTGCTGTGGTGTCCTTAGTAACTATTGACAGTCTATTCAGTCACAACTTAATCAAATTAGATACTTCTTACAAATGTAAGCACCATATCAAGGGCCAAATTGAACCCCTTGGGGGGCTGCCTGCACTATAGTAGCCATTCTCAAACTTCCCATAAACATCCAAAGATCTCTTGGGGCCCCCCGATGATAAGAATTTACACTATTTAAAAGAAAATGTTTTTCAAGGTTTTCCAATGGGATTTGCTTAATTCTAAGCAACGTTAGCTGCCGATGAAGGTAGGTGCACTAGAGCTCTGCTCCGCACTTGACTTTGTTTTCAAAGTTATGTTTACTTTGAATTAACAATTTTTAATGCCATCTACAGTACTACTAGAGTATATTTTGTGTAGGTCCACCGTTTTTGTGTTGTAATATTAATGATTATAGTTGCTCTGAATAGCAGACTAGACTAATGTAATTTAACTGCTGTCTGCCGGCCAATCACAGTGCTTTATTGTAATAGTATTTTTATTTTGCCCTGAACAGACCCATGACTGCAGTTTCACACACACTGAAGGGAATTGTGTATGTGTGTTTGTTGTACAGGGAGGCTCCAATATTTATTGAAAATGTCTTATTGTTTTATCTGCTTGTGGCAGTTAATTATTATCGTTGCCGTTGGCAACAGTGTTGTTACAATGTTGAGCTACTGTTAATTACACTTTTGAATGATGTTAAAAAGAAAGAAAATATTGCAATGACATAAATGAAAATAATATACCACTATACGATCACCTGTAATATAAGGGCAGAGCAACGTTAGCTGCCGATGAAGACCCATGACTGCAGCTTCACACACACTGAAGGGAATTGTGTATGTGTGTTTGTTGTAAAGATCCCTCAGTAAAAGTCGTGGCAGAGCAATCCAGTCTCCGTGGCTTTTGTTAAGCACACACACTTGGTTACACCTACAGGTGCTGCAGTTGAGAGGGTGACCAGCACCAGCACCCAGTTCCTGGGTGTGCACATCACAGAGAAGCTCTCCTGGACCATGCACACCACATCACTGGTCAAGAAAAGTCAGCGTCTCTACTTTCTCCGCAAGTTGAGAAGAGCCAGAGTCCCAGCCTCCGTTATGTCCAACTTCTACAGAGGGACTATAGAGAGCATCCTGACCAGCTCCATCACTGTGTGGCACGGCACCAGCACTGCCTCCTGTCGAAGGAGCCTCCAGCGCATCGTGAGAGCAGCAGAGAAGATCTGTGGAGCCCCCCCTATTAAGGACATGTACTCCACCCGTCTCACCCGCAAAGCCATCAAAATCGCCAGGGACCCTTTGCACCCATCACACAGTCTCTTCAGGGTGATGCCTTCAGGGAGGAGACTGCGGAATCTACGGGTCAGTTCCAGTCGACTGAGAAACAGTTTCGTACACAGGGCCATCGG